>JAYESA010000020.1:65962425-66239925 GCA_036927795.1 Iris macrosiphon
TATAAATACGTGAGGATATGTAAATAAAAGTGGACAGCTAATATATGATGAACATTAAAGTCATTCTTAGTGTAGACTTGAGAAATCTTAGTCTGATGCGTGTACTAAAAAGAGGAAATAATAACTTGGGGTTAAATTCAAAGCAAGAGATTGGAGAAAAACTTGTATACCTTCTCTTTATGAATAAGGACAAGACAACCTATCACACCTAAAATGACTTCCCAGAAAGAAATACCTAGTAAATAAATATCAGATGCTAATCAAACCTCCATTAAAGTCTTTAAGCTCTAAAGAAGAACAATTTGACCATCTCATCACACCACAGTGAGTACAAAGATGCAATTATGTACAACAAAATCGCAGATTTGCATCATATGGTACAAGTGAAAAACCATAAATATCAGACTTGTTCAAGTAAGCTGCAAAATGCTAGAAGCAAAGCACATACATTATGCACATGGCATATTAAGGGTCAAAACAGCAATTAAATTAACATAAGGTAATAAATAAACAAAAACCAGAATTATGACAAACTAAACTATATGCAAACTAAGATTTGTAAATATGCACTCATGAATACAGCAGTCATTCAGAACTGAAGCAAGTGCTGCATGTCAAAAATTCTAACATATCTATCCCAGTTAAAGTAAGAAAAAAAAGAATTCATCTAGAACTAAACAAGACGATCTAGTTGGCAATTTATAATAAATTAATAAGATTCTTTCTAGATCTATATCTAATTAATCACGAAGGAAACTAAACAATCAATAAACAAGAAGAAAAGCACAAAGAAGAAAAAAAACAAATGGTTTTTTTATGAAAATATCAAGCTGCAGTGAGAGCCCAGTTCCTCGTAAAAAATCCAGACACCTACAGCACTGTAAAGACAAGAAGATTTCTCCAGAGCCCCGTGAATAAGTAATACAAAATCGAATCAACAACCCTATGCCTAGCTGTTACGTTTCGTATAAAGCATATGATATCTAGGTTGACATCAAAAGAGTATGTATGTACTAGGAAGGTATATATCATTCATTCTGGTTATGTCATATGACAAACAGGACTTGATAATTCATGCAGTAAAAAGTCAGAGAGAATAAGACGAATCAAAGATTATAAAAAATTCATTCTCCCAACATTGAAAGAGAATAAATATAATTTCCATTGTCTTCAACAATTAGCAGGTTACATCCAACAACAAGGAGACCATCAAGCCTATAACCTCAAATTGTCAAAGGCCAAAGGCCATTAAAATTTCTAAAAGAGAAGCACCACTTCATCAACATCATCCGAGCCTATTTCCCATCAGAATGGCCGGCTCTCCTAGGCCTTACGTCAATCCTCAAATGGAAGCACACCAGGGTGGGTGTATAAAAGTTTAAGAAAGTAGTAGCTCAACCACCTCTCTCTCTCTCTCTCTCTCTCTCTCTCTCTCTATATATATATATATATATATATATATATAGTTTGCAGTATTGGCCGAACCGATACAGTTTCGCATGTCACGATCCGATACCGACTAATACCCGATACTGACATGGGAGGTCTCTTTTCCGGTTAATTCGGCAACGAAAATTGAACGAAAAAGATCCATCAAGAAGGGTGTAAAAGCATAGCAGTGTTGTAAAAGCATGTAAAATAAGAGAACGTATCTATCACATGTAAACTAATTGGCAAGGGTGACTGCTATTTCATTTAATTTCAAAACTACTAAAAAACAACACCGAAAACACTTAGAATTATGCCTAAATGTATAAAATATACTTTCTAAAATGTTAATAATTATTTTTTTTCTGATACCAAAAAATTCCATACTCCGATCCAAAACCGCCGATACTGCCGATCATGATACTCATAGGAATGATCCGACACTGATTCTGATATTGATAGGAATGGTCCTACGCCGATTCCGATATCGTTACTACGAACATATATATATATATATATATATATATATATATATATATATATATATGAGTTGCACGTATTTTATATTACTTAAAAAACACAAACAATAGTCCCTTAACTTTATAGTACTTAATTTTTGTATTACTCGGAAAGAGCATAATTACCTAGCTACCCATGTTAAATTTAAAGAATAATTTTAATTAGTAACATAGGTAAGAATATTCATGGAACAAAAACTTCCACATTAAACCCTCACCTTTTCTATTATATAATAGCATTAGTGTAGATGCATGTGCGTTGCACGAATTTTATACTTAATTGGAAAGATCAAACAATAGTCTCCTTTAAATTTTCTTATACATAATTATCTACCTGTCCATGTTAAATTTAATGAACAATATTAGTTTGTAAATATAGGTAAGAATATTTTTGGAACAAAAAATTTGTGAACCAACTTTTCATATATATATATATATATATATATATATATATATATATATATATATTCTTGGGCGCACAGCGAAAATAGACCCAGGAAATTCAGAAAAACACCTTGTCAAATATTTGTTCGTCTTCAAAAATATGGTCGAGGATCAAAGTCAATCTTCTTCAAAGATATGGTCAAATATATTTTCTTTCACATCTCCACCTCGACAAGGTTTGGTCACAAAACCGAGATGATACATTTTTCAACCGCACAATTTCACCAAATCAACCACTCGTCAATCCCGCCCCTAAGGGCTCTCAAGCAACACTTCTCCACCTGACTGTGGAAAAGCATCCTTCTTCTTGTACACCCACTTCCAACCTATAGCTTGTTTGGCCTTGGACAATGAAATCAAATTCTATGTACAGTTTTTGTAGAGAGAATCTCTTTCTGCATAGCTACCATCCATCTCTCGTTGCTAGTATCTTTGACAGTATGTTTGAAGGTGATAGGCTCGTCATCCTCTACTGGCAGTGCATATGCCACCACATTCAACTGTCCATAGTGCTTGATCGGTTCATCGAATCCATACATGTGCACTGGCTTGACCGGTCTCCTTGGCCTATTAGTAGCCAAAGAATCTTGCTGATGGTGATACTCTTCCTCTGGTTGTTGTTCTTGTGAGGCTTGATGAACATCTTCAGAAACCTCCACCTCATCTGATGCATCCTCAGATGACTCAATCTCAACTGTTTGAGATTTGCTAGATTCACCACTATTTTTATTGACTCACTCTTCTTGCTTGAAGTCAACAATGAAGACTCATCGAAGGTGACATCCCTGCTTATTAAGAACTTCTTTTCCTCCAGACAGTAAAGACGGTATCCCTTCACTCCTTGTGCATATCCTAAGAATATAGCTTTTTTGGCTTCGGATCTAACTTACTATTGTTGACATAATAGTAAGCTTTGCATCCAAACACACGCAAAATGTTGTAATCTGCTGGTTTGTTGGTCATCTTCTCATATGGAGTCACAGTTTATAGCCGGAGTTGGTGATCTATTAATCAAGTACCGCGCCATGTGTATAGCATCTGCCCACCATTCCTTGCCTAAACCGGTATTGGAGATCATACATCTTGCTTTCTCAAGAAAGGTTCGGCTCATCCTCTCTGCTAACCCACTCTGCTGCGGCGTGTTTCTGACAGTCCAATGTCGCACGATGCCTTCTTGAGCACAGAAATCTTTGAAAGGTCCATAGGTATATTCAGTACCATTGTCAGACCTCAATGTCTTTACCTTTCTACCTTTTTTGTTCTCCACCATCGCTTTCCACTACTTGAACTTTTCGAACACTTGATCTTTGATTTTGATAAAATACAACCAAACATAACGTGTATAATCATCAATAAAAGTAACATAGTACCTCGATCCTTTCTTGGAAGGAATCCTGATACCTTCCCATACATCTGTATGCACATAGTCGAAAATACCTCCTGTCTTCTGCTTGCTTATACTGAAGGTCACCCTGTGATGCTTGCCATAAACACAATGTTCACAGAAATCCATACTTGGCTTCTTCAAGTTCTTCAGTAACCCCTGCTTGCTTAGTAAGATCAGGTCCTTCTCACTCATATGCTCAAGCCGCATATGCCAAAGACGTGTGCTATCGGACGAATCCGATGTACTGACTGCTAAAGTCCCGTCACAGTGCTTCCCAATAATATATAAAGGTTACCATGTCGGTGACCTTTCATCACCACCAAAAAACCACGAACAACCCGCAAGACTCCACCCTCAGCAACAAACTTGTAACCATTCGAGTCAAGCATACCAAGAGAAATAAAATTTTTCTTAAGGTCGAAAACATGTCTGACATTGGTCAAAGTTCCAACAATTCCATCATGTATCTTCACCTTGATAGACCCAATTCCAACAGCTCGACATGTGTTGTTGTTGCCCATCAACGCGGAACCACCATTCGTCGTCTTGTAGGAAGAAAACCACTTCCTTTTTGGGCACATATGGTAGGAGCATCCAGAATCGAGAATCCAACAGTCACTCATGTTGTCATGTGCCACCGAAAAACAGATTCCGTCATTGTCGGCTTCTGAAACGCAGTTTGTTTCATCACCTTCTGTTTCTGTCTTATTCTCCTTTTTCTTCTTCTTTGTACAAGTACACTTATTTGTATAATGTCATTTCTCATTACAGTTGAAGCACTTCACCTTCTCAATAGATATCTTGGACTTGGATCTTGACCTTCTGCTGGAAGATGCTCTGTCGTTTGTCCTCCCTCTTGCCATCAAACCTTGGGCCTGGTCTTTACCGTTTTCGCCATTAAAAGCCAACCTCCGCACCTCATTAGACAATAAGATACTTGTAGCTTCTTCTACGAAAATTGAGTCCTACCAGTATAGAGCATCGTCTTGTAACAAATTTTTCTGATGCGGGCACTCTCAGACACGGTGTCGGAACGCTTGCAGGACGTACCCGATTCCCAACATCTGGTATCAGAGCTACTGGTTTTGGTTCTGGCAACTATGACTACGGAGCAGATGAACACTCGTATGATCACCCTCACAGGGGGAAATTGGACAATTTGGAAGCCAAGGATGGAGGATCTACTCTGGTGCAAGGACTCGCATAATTTGTTGGAGGACGACAACGTTAAGCCATCGGATAAAGTTGCTAAAGACTGGAAATGACTGGATCGGAAGGCCGTTGGATTCATCCACCAATGGTTGGACGACTCGGTGTTTGACCATGTGTCAATGGAGAGTTCGACAAAAGTATTGTGGGAGAAGCTGCATTCGTTGTACGAAAGGAAGACAACTGGCAACAAGGCGTTTCTGATTCGCCAACTCGTCAACTCGTCAACTCGAAGTATACGGAGGGTGCCCCAGTGGCACAACATCTGAACGAGGTTCAGGGTATTATCAATCAGCTGTCTGCGATGAAGATGGTGATTGATGATGAGCTTCAGATCATTTTGCTTTTGAGTTCTCTGCAGAAAAGTTGGGATACGTTAGTGGTGTCAGTAAACAACTCCGCGCCTGGTAGAGTTGTCACGATGGAGGCAGTCAAAAGCAGCTTGTTGAACGAGCAGATCCGGCGTAAGCAAGTGGAATCATCGCAGGAGTCCGCTCTGGTGGCTTCCTACGGGAAGGGAAGACCCAAGTCACAAGCGAGGACAGGAGGGAGTTCTCGGGATCTTGCGACTGTGGACCGCAAGGAGAACTGCTATCATTGTGACGAAAGGAGTCATGTCAAGAGGAACTGCATGAAGCTCAAAGCTGAGAAGGCCAAAAGAAGGATGATCAGGAGGATCTCACAGTTATGAGAGATCTCATCATCACAGCAACCGACGTAGAGGAACCTTGTGGCATGTTTCATGATGACGATTTCGTCATGGACACGGGGGCGTCGTATCACGCCATTCCATATAGGAGGATCTTCACGTCATACCACGACGGCATGTTTGGACATGTGAAGATGGGCAACAAGGGGGGACGGCTGCAGTTGTAGGCATCGGTGATGTGCACTTGACAACGGAGCTTGGTGAGAAACTCGTTCTCAAGGATGTGAGACATGTACCGATTTGACTGCCTCCACCGTGACAACTCCATCCGGAGGTTCCGACACCGTGTCTTATTTCCTTCATATATATATATATATATATATATATATATATATATATATATATATAAAACAAATTATTCTTTTAAAATAGTGAGCGAGTCTGGTCAAAGTCTACGAGACCTCGCACGGATCGAGAGTTTCTCCAACGAAACCACGGACAATCAAAAATAACGTAAATAGTTGCCGTGTCCGTGTCTAGGGAACATAATAAGAAAGCAATATAAATCAAGGATCGGTGAAGAAACCTTACCTGAACTGAACTGACCTTACCTTCTTCAATCGGAATGGAATAGAATGAAGAGAGAATGGGGGCTTTGGGAGGGAAGAAGCCCTAAATGGGAAGGCGATGCGGAAAGTGAGGAGAAAGCGTCCACTTGCTGAATGATTCACGTATTTATTGTACACTTACGCCTTCTTTTTCAAATGTGGGTCCCACCGTAGATAGTGACGCTATATAAGTAAGATAAGAGAGGAATCTCCTTCTCTCTTTTTTCCTTTTTCTTTTTTAATATTTTATTAAATTACGGAAAAAAAAAAAAGTTTACTAAATTTGTAAGAAAAGAACTGAAATGTCAGTACTAGAGACATTTTGTTCCTCTTCAGGCTTAAAAATAAAAAACAAACGAAAACGCCTTTACTATAGATATTTTTAATTTTATTAATTTTTTTCATTTAGTGTCTGAAAGAATATAAAAAATTTAAATTATTATTATTATTTATTTATTTTTTTATTTTATATAAAACATTTTTATTTGATGCGTTTCAAGTTTTTTTACTTGATTTTTTTCTTGAAGATTATTGGAAAAAAAACGTCCCTATCATGGATGTTTTCAAGGTTGTTATTTTATTTTTTTTCATGAAGATTGCCCTTAAAGTAATAAACAAAAAGAATAAAAAAAAATTGAAGTTGAAAACACACATGATATGGGCATTTAAGTTTTTTTTTGCAAAATGGTCCCTATAATCCATTATTTGCAATAAGTAAAGTTATTTTATTTATTATAATTTCTTTTAGAATCTTTAGTCTAAAAAAAAACTAAACGTTGAAAACACAAACAAAAAACAAATTTAATGGAAAACGCACCTACTAGGGGCGTCTTCACAAAATATAATTAACGCTATATTTTGTTACTTTTTCAGCCCAAAAAGTAAAATAAATAAATAAATAAAAAGTTGAAAATGCTCTAATATGGACATTTTGTATAAAATATTTCTTATTTTTTAACTTGTTTTTCTTTTTCTTTATTTTCGACACAAAATAAAAAAATTGAAAATGGCCATAATAAGGGTGTTTCTATTCTCTCCGTTTAAATTTAGCAAACTTATTTCTCTATGTATAATTTAATAATACGTTAATGTTCTATACGAAAGTTTCTGTTATATATATATATATATATATATATATATATATATATATATATATATATACTCTAGTGATGGCCTAGTGGTAAGGCCATGAGTACATGGGGGGCGGGCACAGGTCGAATCCGGGGGGGGGGAGGGGGGGGGTTTGCAGTAGCTTTTTATATATATATATATATATATATATATATATATATATATATATATATATATATATATATATATATATATATATATAGCCAAAGACCCTCTAGCCTAGTGGTTAGTGGAGACGCATGCGGCCCAAGTGGTCGGGTGTTTGAGTCCAAGTAAGGTAGTGGAATGGATTAATTACCAAGGGCTTGTGTGTCCCTTTCCAAAAAAACAACCTTACTTAGAGCATTTTTGGTCTCTCCGTATAAATTTAGCAAAATATTTTCTCAATGCGAAATTTAATAATACTTTAATACTCTATTCGATTTTTTTTTCTTTATATATATATATATATATATATATATATATATATATATATATATATATATATATATATATATATATATATATACAACACACACACAAATCAGCGGTTAAATATTAGATGACTTAAACAAGATCCAACGGTTGTAAACATGGGATGATTGGGATGCATAATAGGGAGAGATGTGGATCCCTCCTCATATAATCTTAACCGTTGATTTTTATCTTAACCGTTGATTTGTGTGTGTGTGTGTGTGTGTGTGTGTGTGTGTGTGTGTGTGTTTATATATATATATATATAATATATATATATATATATATCAGTATTTCTAAAATATATATATAGAAAAAAGGTTGAATTTTTTGACGAACTTTTAAAAGTACCGCAACCCAAACAAGTTTTAAAGTTTAATGGGAGCTCCATGAAAGTTCCGTCCCAGCCAGAGGAGATATAATCTTGGCGTGAGAATTTTTACATTCAAAATGTAGTACCTCATTTTATAGAATAGTAACGCTCAATTGGAGCCACATGATAATCCCAACCCATTTTCATTTTGAAAATGAATAAAAAAATAAGGGAGAAAAATAGTTCAAATGTTCTCCAACCTATTTTTTATTATTACCACATGTCTGCAACCAAGATTTTTTATCATAATTTTTGTGTCCCGAGATAGATAACAAGTAATCCAAAGATGTCACTCCCCGTTTTCGATATACATATTTGGAACGTATTATTTCTTGCTTGCATGATAATTAGGTTGCATGGAGACTAGACATATTCTTTGGTTTAGATTGGTTCATGGTTTATTTGTTTGTGTTGGTTTGGTCATTAATTGAACCCATGGTCTAAACCTCAACCATAACTATATAAGTCAACCTCTTCTCTCTCTCTCTCTTCCCTCATTCTCTCATTTTTCTCTCTTTCTTCATTTTAGGCAAGTACACCTTGCATGATATGGAGAAACCTTTAGATTTTAATTCTTACTCTTTTTTTTGTATTTTATTAGTCTAATATATGTACATTATGATTCTAAGCACTTTTAATACTTGGAGTTTTTGATTTTGATGGATGGATATGAGTAGATATACATTTGAAGATTATGATTTTCATGGGTTCTACTTAAACTTAGTATCTTTGAAAAATAATTATTGCATTCAATTTCGTGCGATTTTGACTTTTGTTTCACTTGATTTGGACTTAAAATAAATTTTTTATGGAGAAACAATTTTCAGTTTAGAGCTTTCCGCCATGACTGAACTTGTTGTCTGGAGAAGACGAAGTTCTCATGCGGCCAACATCTATGCGGCCGAGAGTTTTATGCGGCCTGATCCTTATGCGGCCTGGACTCTTTGCCGCATATGCCTTCTAGCATGCGTCCATCTTATTGGATGCATGACTAATTGTTACACATGCATTCTGAGCTAAGTACTTGGAAAAGTCTTAACAACGGAACTCCTCGTATTTCACGTGCTGGAACGAATGTAAATTTTACTAAGTCCAAGAAACATCTATGCGAGCCGTGTGACTATGCGACAGTGACCATATGCGCCTCTCATCTCTTGGACGCATAACTCAATATGACTTTCATGGCTCTAAACGACTTTTCAATAAATTTGTCTTTTTCTTCCTGACATACTTTATGGCTTGTCACGTCCATCACTTTAGTCAATTCTCTGACACGAATTTATTGGCCGTCACTCATCACTTGTTCCAAGGAGTGACTTTGCCTTGACCTATGCGGCACTGACCTTGATCCTATGCGGCCTTGACCTATGTGGCACTGACTCCTATGTAGACTTGACCTATGTGGCACTGACTCCATGCGTCCCTGATCTTCATACGGTCATATGTACACGATTTATGGTTTTGCTTAGTTTGGAGGTTTTATTAGATTTTGTGATGCCATACATGATTTTAATGATTGTAAGTTTATGTAATCTCAGTGACCGGGTGTTAGACACGACTAAGTGCCTGACCCGACTATGTGCAAGACTAGTGTAACCCCCTGATTTTTTTCAAAAAATTTTAATTTGGATTTTTCACAATTTTCTGTAATTTTCTAAAAATTTTTAAAATTAAAACTAAGGTATTTTGTAATTAAAATTTTTTTAATAGATGTTAATTGATATTAAAATATTATGGAAATAATATTTTTGGGTGTGAAATGGAAAACCGGACATAGGATAATTTTTTATGAATTTATTGGACTCCGAAAGCATTTTTAAAGCCCTAAAAACTATTTTAAAATAAACCCAATTAAACCCTAAAATAAACCCGGTTCAATTGAACCAAACCAAACCAAACCAAACCAGCCCGGTTCAACTGAACCGAACCCAACCTTAGCGGGTCGGATCTAAACCCGACCCTAAACCCGACTACCCGACCCGCACCTAAACTTAACGAATCCGGATCCCTGCTAACCCGCCCGACCCGTCGACCCGGACCCAAACCCGAAACCTAATCCTAATCTGAACCCTAACCCTAACTCTGGTCGGACTACTGTTCCGACCACCCTATATAACCCCCGCCGCGGCCACGCCTGAACCCTAAACCCTCAGCCACCGCATCAACCTCCCCTCTCTACCTTTCTCCGCCTCCGGCTGAACACCCCCACCTGAACCCTAGATCCGTCACCTTCCCCAGCCGACACCCCGCTCACCGCCTGACCATCGTCTCCCTCCGCATCGACGACCCTCGACCATCACCACCTCCCCGACCATCTCCGCCTCGACCAACCACCTCACCACTCTCCCCTCGACCCTCTCCCAGCACCACCTTCCCCAGCCGACCCCGCTCACCGCCTGACCATCATCTCCCTCCGCCTCGACGACCCTCGACCATCACCACCTCCCCTCGACCCGCTCGTCTCCGCTCGGCCCACTTCCTCCTCCCTCCGTTCTCCCTCGACTCCCCCTCCATCTATCCCCGTTGCCCGAGTCTCCGGTCACCACAAATACTTCACCTCCACCCTCGTCCCCGACGTCTCCCCATCCTTCGCCGTGCCCAGCCCCGTGCCCAAGCCACCAGCTCCACCCCACTGCCTCCGCCCTAGCCACCCCGATCCGGTCGCCTCCACCTGAGCAGCCACGGCGAGTCTCCGCTTCCCTAGCTCTGACAAGCTGATATAGACACCGCAAAATCCGGACACGGTCCTCTCTGAACTCGGATACGGCAGAACCACAGGACACAGCTCGTGTCGAAGAAACACTCGGACACGAGAAATCATCGTTCACGGAGCCCTGTTCAGGTAACCCATTCTCTCTCCTTGTTGACCCATTTTCAGTTCCGTCAGTTGTGACGCGTATACTGTATGACCCCCTCGATGGCCGTACAACTCGCTCGGTGCATCGCGACCTGTGGTGATCGCAAACCGCGATCCAAAAACAGGAAAAATAACGCTCTATTTTACCCTGAAACTGAGTACGCTCCGCCAAACGGGATGACTTGGTCGCACGCGGTCTTTACTAAAATGTGCGCGCCGTTGATACGAACGTGCGAGATTTCACAGAAGTTGATTTGGATGTGCGTGCACACCGGAATCAACGCGTATCATCCGACAACGCCCCGTATCCGCCTATTCTGGAACACGCTATAACTTTGTGTACACACGTCGGATCGAGACAAAACTTATGTCATCAGACTCGTAGCAATACGCTGGTCCTGTGACCCAAGTTTGGTTCAATTCTGAGAACGTTGACGAAATCGCGTATCGTGGGCCCCACAAGCTCCACTTGACGGGCGATTTTGTGATCGGCTCATCGGAACCCAATTCTGGAAGTTCCGTTGGGTTCGTATCATCGTTCCTGACTTGTTGATACTAAATTGGACGAATTTGGAGACCTTTGACCATGACACATTTTTTGGTGCAAAGTGGCCCACATGTGGACCCCGCTTTGACTCGGAAATGTCATTTTGCCCCTGTGTCCAAATTGGACTTAAGGACAGGCGTTTCTAGCTATTTGATATTTTCTGAATATGATGGTGATGGTTATTTCAGCTTTTGGAGGAGTACCTGCAGGATCCACTGACACCGGGACAGCTGTTGGTATTCAAACTCCAAGCAAGTGTACCTTGCCAAAACTTGCAGTTCTTGTTATTTATTCCTTTGACTATATATATATATATATATATATATATATTTGTGTATGCTTGACCTAGGACCGTGTGACTTACTTAGCATCCGATTAATAGTCGGGTGCCAACACCGTACGCGGAGTTGTGTAACGTCATATAGACATGGATACCGAGACCCTATACTCTCGTACTTGTCTTATTAAGTACATCTTAACTCAGGACACTTGACACTATTCATGAGACAGAATCTTCCTGAGATATTCATGGTGATTCTGTATAGGATACAGGTTTTATGACATAGACATTATATTCCTAGCCATTATATGACTTGCTGTATTAGTTTTGATCTTACGTGACATGGACATGGGGCCACATGGACATGAGACGGATGATTACATTGGGTGGAGAGAGACACACAGACTACAGGATGATTATATATATATATATATATATATATATATATATATATATATAATCCATAGTAAACACATAGTAAAACACATAGTAAAATACATAGTAAATACTGCTACCGGCTCCCAGACACAAAGCTTGTAGTGGTCTCAGCCTGAGTTTTAGTGATGCTCTCTATTGCATATCACTTAGCTGGTTATATAGTTTACCCTATTTATTTCATTTACCATTACACTGTATTTTGGCTTGTATTATCTGTACCTTGTTATGTCCCCTGAGGACCTGGATCCGGACTATGTCCCCAGGACTAGCAGACGAGATCGACCGCGAGTTACACGGGACAGGAGCATTAGCAGGAGCAGAAGCAGAAGCAGGAGCAGGCACTAGAGCAGTACCAGATCCAGTAGACGAGTGATCGCCGAGGGTATCATCTGGGTATAGGCTTTCCCCATACTCAGTATTTGCTGTGGTTATCTTTATTCTTGTATCTTGACAGATGTATCAGACTCATTATCGGGTTATTTTCCCGAGTTTATATTATATTGAGATTGATTTTGTTTTATGATTCTGATATTGTTGTATTCATTTTGGTGGATGCGATTAGTATATTTAGACCATTATTGTTGTATTACAGCTTAAGTACGCCCCGATGGATCCATTAAATTGGGTTTGTCCATCGGTGTGTGCTGCTGGCCATTGCCACGTGTCTAGTCTCTCGATATTTTGGGACTGGGGTGTGACATGGTTTTTGTGGTGGCCCATGCAGGTCGGCGACTAAATTGTTCGGTTTCAACTCAGGGACCAAGCAAGCCTGCAATAAGAATAGGATAAGTTTTTGGATCTCATCCACTTGCTTGAATCGTTCCTGACATCTATATCGGATTCAAATTAATTTCTTGACTTGCATCCTGCCTTGATTCCTGTGCGCCTCTTATTGTTTATTTTGGTTGTTACTCTAAAATTTTTGCTGTGTGATTGGTAATTAGAACTTGACAGTTTAAGTTATTATTGAAGATTATGACCTAATGATTACCCCTTAGCTTTAAGTCACGTAATTAGTACCCCCACCTCGATACAAGTTAGATCCCTTACCCTTGACGGCCAGTAACTCTTCTATCCTCACTATCGACACTTGTCCTATAAGCACTAAGACTAAGGCTTAAGACGACCATGACCTAAGTAATATAGGAGGATACCCTAATAGGTACCAAGACCCCTTCTCGTAGATCTTAACAAGAGTTTCCACGGTATCCTTAAGACGATTTCGGTATTAGTTATTATTTTAAGTTGGGTAGTATGCCTCACAACATAGTACCACCTAGCCCTATTGACTCATTGATGAAGTAAACTAGGATGACACAACTTTAGACTTGTATAAGAAGATAGTGGTTATTCAGACAATAGAAATTAGAGGCCCTTGCCCCTATTTGGTCGACTAGCGACTTTGACAAGGAGGTTGTATGATAACTGTAGAGATTGTAGAGTTTGTTATTATTATGGTTGCTTGTTTGTTTTTGTTTTGTGAACTTGATTAATTTGTACCTCCTTTCATCATCATCTAGCGTACTTAAATTGTTGTACTTGACTTATGCTGCTATTCTATAGCCTAGTTTTGCAAGCTTATTCTTTATCGAGCTTGTTCATGACATATGTATTAGTGGACATGTACACTAATACAATTGTCTATTCAGAATCAATATATTATGGTCTGATCAACCTTAGTGTATTTTGGTTCGCTCTTCGTGTCACGCCCCGAGGCGTCCCCCGAGTCGTGACCGCCGTGCGGGCCTGGAGTTGCGCCCGCACAAGGCTTTAATGATTTGCATAGCAAGCACATACTCAGAGTACGCAGATAAATTGAAACACAGATTTGAAACATAGAAAAGTTCTCTTTATTGATAATGAACATCTATTACAAACTCTTGAACGAGTCAGCTAATATGCCGAACGGCTTACAAAAGAGTTGACTCAAAATGAGATAGCAGTCCTGTACATTATATCCTTTTATAAACTCAAAACGATAAGGACCTCCAAGCTGGAGGATCGCTTTGCCACGGAGCTGCATTTGTGTATGAAGAGTTGCAGCTTCTGGCTTCAAAAGGCTTCGAGGCGCGGTGAAGGTGCGCTAACAGCTGGACTGGATCGGGAAGACGACTTCGGCTCCTCGCTCGGTTCGCCTTAGTGCGGAGAACCTGTTTCAACGAGGGTCAGCATATCGAAACATGCTGGTGAAGGCGAGCTAGCCTGACTATACCAATCAACACGTTGTTTAGTGAAGCATGCATATTTTGTGGGTTTTTATCTTGCCTTAGTTCATTTACAGTTAAGCAGCATATTGAATTTACTGAAATGAACGTGCCACCGTTCGGTGGATTTTACCTGACCGTCTGAATTACCTGCACAATACTTACCATGCCTTCCCTGCCACGGAGACACAAGTTAGTATGCAACAGGTTTAAATATACAGGGGATCACTGGCGGGATGCCATAATGGACGGGGCATAGTACATGAATGAAATAACAAGTAACGGAAAGTTGAACAGGGCGTCACAAGTTATTTCATCCGATACAGGCGACTATTCAGGAGTTCCGTCCGGATCGGATCGGTGCCAGTGCCCCAGCGACCGTCCGCAGGAACTAAGACCTTGTGCACAAGTTGTCCGTGATCAACGTATACACTAAGTTAGCAGTTGAGGCAAATCAGGGCAATAACAGGCACGGGATAGTAACAGGAGGAGAGCTACTTTTGGCATAGTCTCCCTATCAGATTATTGCATTCAGGATGAGTTATGTTCATAGCATAATTTAAAGAAGAGCATACATTCTAACTTGTATTATGCATATGATAAATATTTCCGAACGAACACGCATGCAAGTAAGTAACCGTTCACAGTTTTTGATTGACAAGCAGTATTAACCAAGTCTATTCTCTTTTATCTTGGTTTTTTTTATTATTACTTGGTATCGTTTGATCGGGGCAAGGAGTGAAGCTGGAAGCAGGGCTAGCTAATCGGGTTGGTAGCCACTCACTTAGATTTGGGAAAGAAGAAGGAAAGAGGCGCTTCACGACTCCGCTCGCAAGCCACCTACTGCTCGTTCACCTGCACACGAACAGCTCGATTAATACTTCTTCCTCTCTTTCCAATCTCGGAATAGAAGTACAAGTCAATGAACGAAAATAATGAAAACCATCGAAACCGTTCAAGAAAACAAGCAAGTCCCAAAACCAACTCAAAGCACGAAAGCAACAAGCGACATCGAAAACCGAGGCAATAAAAGATAGCAGCGGAGAGGTCCCTCCTGACTCTGCCGCTAAGCCGATCCTTGGGGCGCAGTCCACTAAATATGGGAATCGATTCCGAAGAAACAAATCCATAACGAGGACGAGTTCTTAATTCAATCTATCCCGATCGAACGATACCGTCTGTGTTTCTTAGCCGCGCTCTCCGCATCGGGAGAACGGGGCGCTACATCCTACCCAACCAATTGGAAGTTTCGTCCCGAAACTTAAGAACAGGGCCTACCGTTAGGGAGCATTATGCTTAGCACGGAGATCCGGGAGGGGACAAGCATCTAGCTGGTGGTTGGAATCACCGCAACGGAGGCAATGCCCAAGCCGCTTACGACAATTGTTCGCTGTGTGCCCCGGCTTGTTGCAGAAATGACAAATTAGCCTCCGATTTCCTTTTCGTGAACCGCCGTCATTGTGACGCTTTGCAGCGTTGTTTCCTCCCTCGTTGCCTTGGCGTTTGTGATTGTAGGTATGCACAGCGCCGGTGGAAACGTGAGGATACTGCGGTTCGAGAGATAGGGCGTGATTCATGACTTCACGCATTGTCCCGTACTGATTATTGACCACGTGCGAATGGATGGCAGGGCGTAGTCCACCTTCAAACCTTCTAGCTCGACTCGCTGCATCAGGTAAATAGGCCTTAGCGAATTTGGAGAGTTGGTTGAATTCGGCGGAGTATTGCTTAACTGTCATACTGCCCTGCCTCAGCTGCACGAAGTCATTTTCTATTTTACGTTGTACTGGAGGCGGTATAAACTCCTCTTCGAACGCGGCACGAAAGGTCGTCCACGAGATCGCCTCCTCTCCGTGATCAAATTGGAGAGATCGTCGATGCACGTCCCACCAATCGTGTGCGTCGAGGCGGAGCTGTAGTTGCGCGCAGGCGACGCGCTTATCCTCGGGGACCTCTAGCAGAGTGAAGTGATCTTCAATCTCGGCTAGCCAATCTAGACCTACCACTGGGTCCTCAGTCCCGTTGAATGGGGTGTTGCAGACTTTCTTGAAATGGCCCAAGTTGAAGGCAATCACGTCCCTCGGCCTTGGAATTTGAGGCGTCTCCACTTCAAGCACGGGCTGTTCCACCGGAGTCGTTGCTGTTGCGGCGGAATGGTTGGCAGCCAAAGTCTGAACGATCTGTTGCAGGGCATCTACCTGCTTTTGTTGGACTGAGAATCGGGTCTCTAGATTACTCTCGAGCCTGGCTTGGCGAGCATCGTCTCGTTGTCGTTGCGATTCTAACATTTGCATTACCCGCTCAAGCGGGTCGACTTGAGACATGCCTCTTTGGCTTCGAGAGCTTCCCGAATTGCCCGAACTGCTCTCTTGTGTTTCGATCGGTGGTTGCGCTGCAGATTGCGCTGGATCCATTCCTTCAAAAGAAGGTAAATTACATTAGGATCATAATGTATTATGGACTTATTGCATGAACGTATCTCATTTTGGCCTAGCGAGTTCAAGAGTTCGCACAGGAATTTGATCGTTAAAGGAACTTTTCCAGCACGAAGTCTAAGGAACTTTGAATCTGTGCTCTGATACCACTATGTCACGCCCCGAGGCGTCCCCCGAGTCGTGACCGCCGTGCGGGCCTGGAGTTGCGCCCGCACAAGGCTTTAATGATTTGCATAGCAAGCACATACTCAGAGTACGCAGATAAATTGAAACACAGATTTGAAACATAGAAAAGTTTTCTTTATTGATAATGAACATCTATTACAAACTCTTGAACGAGTCAGCTAATATGCCGAACGGCTTACAAAAGGGTTGACTCAAAATGAGATAGCAGTCCTGTACATTACATCCTTTTATAAACTCAAAACGATAAGGACCTCCAGGCTGGAGGATCGCTTTGCCACGGAGCTGCATTTGTGTATGAAGAGTTGCAGCTTCTGGCTTCAAAAGGCTTCGAGGCGCGGTGAAGGTGCGCTAACAGCTGGACTGGATCGGGAAGACGACTTCGGCTCCTCGCTCGGTTCGCCTTAGTGCGGAGAACCTGTTTCAACGAGGGTCAGCATATCGAAACATGCTGGTGAAGGCGAGCTAGCCTGACTATACCAATCAACACGTTGTTTAGTGAAGCATGCATATTTTGTGGGTTTCTATCTTGCCTTAGTTCATTTACCGTTAAGCAGCATATTGAATTTACTGAAATGAACGTGCCACCGTTCGGTGGATTTTACCTGACCGTCTGAATTACCTGCACAATACTTACCATGCCTTCCCTGCTACGGAGACACAAGTTAGTATGCAACAGGTTTAAATATACAGGGGATCACTGGCGGGATGCCATAATGGACGGGGCATAGTACATGAATGAAATAACAAGTAACGGAAAGTTGAACAGGGCGTCATAAGTTATTTCATCCGATACAGGCGACTATTCAGGAGTTCCGTCCGGATCGGATCGGTGCCAGTGCCCCAGCGACCGTCCGCAGGAACTAAGACCTTGTGCACAAGTTGTCCGTGATCAACGTATACACTAAGTTAGCAGTTGAGGCAAATCAGGGCAATAACAGGCACGGGATAGTAACAGGAGGAGAGCTACTTTTGGCATAGTCTCCCTATCAGATTATTGCATTCAGGATGAGTTATGTTCATAGCATAATTTAAAGAAGAGCATACATTCTAACTTGTATTATGCATATGATAAATATTTCCGAACGAACACGCATGCAAGTAAGTAACCGTTCACAGTTTTTGATTGACAAGCAGTATTAACCAAGTCTATTCTCTTTAATCTTGGTTTCTTTTATTATTACTTGGTATCGTTTGATCGGGGCAAGGAGTGAAGCTGGAAGCAGGGCTAGCTAATCGGGTTGGTAGCCACTCACTTAGATTTGGGAAAGAAGAAGGAAAGAGGCGCTTCACGACTCCGCTCGCAAGCCGCCTACTGCTCGTTCACCTGCACACGAACAGCTCGATTAATACTTCTTCCTCTCTTTCCAATCTCGGAATAGAAGTGCAAGTCAATGAACGAAAATAATGAAAACCATCGAAACCGTTCAAGAAAACAAGCAAGTCCCAAAACTAACTCAAAGCACGAAAGCAACAAGCGACATCGAAAACCGAGGCAATAAAAGATAGCAGCGGAGAGGTCCCTCCTGACTCTGCCACTAAGCCGATCCTTGGGGCGCAGTCCACTGAATATGGGAATCAATTCCGAAGAAACAAATCCATAACGAGGACGAGTTCTTAATTCAATCTATCCCGATCGAACGATACCGTCTGTGTTTCTTAGCCGCGCTCTCCGCATCGGGAGAACGGGGCGCTACACTTCGCACGACTACTTTATGTGGATTGAGATATATAGTTGACTAGTGTACTTGCCCTCTAGATATGTTTGAGCATATCGTATCTGTTACAAAACTGTACTAATACGAGCATGCGAACGAAGAATTACCAGAATAGGATTTCAATCCACAACTGCTTAACAATTTCCATTTGAATTCTTAAAACGCCTTGATCCCGATACTTCTATTCTATTACCTCACCCTTGAACTCTTTATTATTGATCTCCATCTTCCCTTATTTCGGAAAGACGAAACCTCGTGCTTGGTATAGGTTTGACATATAGACAGTACTAGATATACCCCACAGGCCGGTCGCATTGTTAATGACCCTTTTATAAATGATTAAGGGCATATCATAGATGATATGGTTGGTGTTAGAAACCTTGAGGACTCAATAACATAATTTGGGGCATAACTTTCTTAGATGTATAGCCTTAGATGATAGATGGGTAAATTCTAAGTTGGGTAGAGACCGCAATGTTCACTTGAGAGAATTCTTTAGACCCTACACTATTTTAATTTCGAGGACAAATTTTTTATAAGTTGGGTAGATTGTAACCCCCTGATTTTTTTTAAAAATTTTTAATTTAAATTTTTCACAATTTTCTGTAATTTTCTAGAATTTTCTGAAATTAAAACTAAGGTATTTTGTAATTAAAGGATTTTTAATTGATGTTAATTGATATTAAAATATTATGGAAATAATATTTTTGGATGTGAAATGGAAAACCGGACATAGGAGAATTTTTTGTGAATTTATTGGACTCCGGAAGCATTTTTAAAGCCCTAAAAACTATTTTAAAATAAACCCAATTAAACCCTGAAATAAACCCGGTTCAATTGAACCAAACCAACCCGGTTCAACTGAACCGAACCCAACCTTAGCGGGTCAGGTCGGATCTAAACCCGACCCAAACCCGACTACCCGACCCGCACCTAAACTTAACGAATCCGGATCCCTGCTAACCCGCCCGACCCGTCGACCCGAACCCGAAACCTAATCCTATTCTGAACCCTAACCCTAACTCTGGTCGGACTACTGTTCCGACCACCCTATATAACCCCCGCCGCGGCCACGCCTGAACCCTAAACCCTCAGCCACCGCATCAACCTCCCCTCTCCACCTTTCTCCGCCTCCGGCTGAACACCCCCACCTGAACCCTAGATCCGTCACCTTCCCCAGCCGACACCCCGCTCACCGCCTGACCATCGTCTCCCTCCGCATCGACGACCCTCGACCATCACCACCTCCCCGACCATCTCCGCCTCGACCAACCACCTCACCACTCTCCCCTCGACCCTCTCCCAGCACCACCTTCCCCAGCCGACCCCGCTCACCGCCTGACCATCGTCTCCCTCCGCCTCAACGACCCTCGACCATCACCACCTCCCCTCGACCCGCTCGTCTCCGCTCGGCCCACTTCCTCCTTCCTCCGTTCTCCCCCGACTCCCCCTCCATCTATCCTCGCTGCCCGAGTCTCCGGTCACCACCAACACTTCACCGCCATCCTCGTCCCCGACGTCTCCTCGTCCTTCGCCGTGCCCAGCCCCATGCCCAAGCAACCAGCTCCGCCCCACTGCCTCCGCCCTAGCCACCCCGATCCGGTCGCCTCCGCCTGAGCAGCCACGACGAGTATCCGCTGCCCTAGCTCTGACACGCTGATACAGACACCGCAGAATCCGGACACGGCCGCTCTCTGAACCCGGACACGGCAGAACCACAGGACAGCTCGTGTCGAAGAAACACTCGAACACGAGAAATCATCGTTCACAGAGCCCTGTTCAGGTAACCCGTTCTCTCTCCTCGTTGACCTATTTTTGGTTCCGTCAGTTATGACGCGTAGACTGTATGACCCCCTCGATGGCCGTGTAACTCGCTCGGTGCATCGTGACCTGTGGTGATCGCAAACCGCGATCCAAAAACAGGAAAATAATGCCATATTTTACCCCGAAACTGAGTATGCTCCGCCAAACGGGACGACTTGGTCGTACGCGGTCTTTACCGAAACGTGCGCGCCGTCGATACGGACGTGCAGAATTTCGCAGAAGTTGATTTGGATGTGAGTGCATACCGGAATCAATGCGTATCCGCCGACAACGCCCCATATTCGCCTATTCTGGAACACGCTGTAACTTTGTGTACATAAGTCGGATCAAAACGAAACTTACGCCATCAGACTCGTAGCAATACGCTGGTCCTGTGACCCAAGTTTGGTTCGATTCTGAGAACGTTGACGAAATCGCGTATCGTGGGCCCCATAAGCTCCACTTGACGGGCGATTTTATGATTGGCTCATCGGAATCTAATTCTGGAAGTTTTGTTGGGTTCGTATCATCGTTCCTGACTTGTTGACACTAAGTTGGACGAATTTGGAGACCTTTGACCCTGACACATTTTTCGATGCAAAGTGGCCCACATGTGGACCCCGCTTTGACCCGGAAATGTCATTTTGCCCCTGTGTCCAAATTGGACTTAAGGACAGGAGTTTCTAGCTATTTGATATTTTCTGAATATGATGGTGATGGTTATTTCAGCTTTTGGAGGAGTACCTGCAGGATCCACTGACACCGGGATAGCTATTGGTATTCAAACCTCAGGCAAGTGTACCTCGCCAAAACTTGCAGTTCTTGTTATTTATTCCTTTGACTATATATATATATATTTGTGCATGCTTGACCTAGGACCGTGTGACTTACTTAGCGTCCGATTAATAGTCGGGTGCCAACACCGTACGCGGAGTTGTGTAACGTCATATAGACATGGATACCGAGACCCTATACTCTCGTACTTGTCTTATCAAGTACATCTTAACCCAGGACACTTGATACTATTCATGAGACAGAATCTTCCTGAGATATTCATGGTAATTTTGTATAGGATACAGGTTTTATGACATAGACATTATATTCCTAGCCATTATATGACTTGCTGTATTAGTTTTGATCTTACGTGACATGGACATGGGGCCACATGGACATGAGACGGATGATTACATTGGGTGGGGAGAGACACACAGACTACAGGCTGATTATATATATATATAAAATCTATAGTAAATACATAGTAAAACACATAGTAAATACTACTACCGGCTCCCAGACACAGAGCTTGTAGTGGTCTCAGCCTGAGTTTTAGTGATGCTCTCATATTGCATATCACTTAGCTAGTTATATAGTTTACCCTATTTATTTCATTTACCATTATACTGTATTTTGGCTTGTATTATCTGTACCTTATTATGTCCCCTGAGGACCTGGATCCGGACTATGTCCCTAGGACTAGCAGACGAGATCGACCCCGAGTTACATGGGACAGGAGCATTAGCAGGAGCAGAAGCAGGAGCAGGCACTAGAGCAGTACCAGATCCAGTAGACGAGTGACCACCGAGGGTATCATCTGGGTATAGGCTTTCCCCATACTCAGTATTTGCTGTGGTTATCTTTATTCTTGTATCTTGACAGATGTATCAGACTCATTATCGGGTTATTTCTCCGAGTTTATATTATATTGAGATTGATCTTGCTTTATGATTCTAATATTGTTGTATTCATTTCGGTGGATGAGATTAGTATATTTAGACCATTATTGTTGTATTACAGCTTAAGTACGCCCCGATGGATCCATTAAATTATGTTTGTCCATCGGTGTGTGCTGCTGGCCATTGCCACGTGTCTAGTCTCTCGATATTTTAGGACTGGGGCATGACAACTAGGTTATGCGCCAAGTGATTATGATCACTTATGTGCCTGACTTAACTAATGGGTTGTTATGTGCTAAAAATCATATAATTTACCAATGATTGGTAACTTGACCCGACTATTATTCGTGCTGATATAATTACTACGTGCTATGTGTTAAGTGTTCCTGTGCGATTATATTACATGTTTTACACTAAGGTGTACCTAGGTGCTAGGCGACATGTGATATGATATGATTCCTCTAACATGGACATGATAGTTGGTCAATAACCAAGTGTGGCTAGGACTTGTGTTGATCGTTACATCACGCTGAATGAATCCAAATTAAACTGACAAGTGACAAAGTAAATTCGTATCCAGTGTTCCCGTACTACGATACCACATATAAGAAGAATAACATGTGACCACGTCATATGATTCCAGATAACCGTAGGGTTAATTAGGCAACAAAAAAAACTTGTAGAGCATTGGGAGGGATAAAATCCTGAGATCGTGCTTAACTAGCCACCCTCAATCATCTAGGGAGTGAAGGCTTGCCTCCATTTGGATATTGTTTAAATCCACATTAGTGGATTGCGATATCCGACTATTATATTGTACTATATGTTCTATGCGATCTTAGCACGGTGACCTTACGAGGGACCAGTGCATAACTACTACGTGCTATGCGGTGATTATTGTAAATCCCCTGAATTTTCAAATTATTAAATCTTAGATTTTTCCCAATTTTCTGGAATTTTCTGAGAATTTTCTGTAATTAAAATCAAGGTTTTTAATTAATAAATGATTTTTAATTGGCAATAAATAATATTAAAATATCATGAAAATAACATTTTTGGGTGTAAAATAGAAAATTGGACTTAGGGTAATTTTTCTGGATTTTTCTGGGCCTCAGACCTATTTTTAAATGCCTAAAAACTATTTTAATTAATTAACTATTTATTTATTTATTTAATTATTATTATTATTATTATTTTATTATTATTATTTTATATCTCAGCCCAGCCCGCACCCTGGCCCATTGGGCCGCGGCCCAGACCCAAACCTTAACGGGTCGGGTCGGGCTCACCCGAACCCGACCCGCCGCCAGCCCGACCCGCACGACCCAGCCCCCACGACCCCGACTCCTCCGGCGCCCTCCGCGCGCAGTGCCGCCCTCCGCGCGTGGCGCCGCGTCCACCGCGCCACCTCCCCCTCTTCTCCGCCGAGTCCGGCCCAGCAACCGCCCTCCTCCTTTATAAACCCTCTCTCCCCCCTTCTTCTTCCTCCTCCGGCCACCTCTCCAAACCCTAACCCTAGCCGCGCTCCGCCCTCCACCACCGTCGTCCCTCTCCTCGACGACCACCGCCGCCTCGCCCCGACCTCGCCGCTGCCCAGCCACCCTGCCACCGCCGTCGCCGTCGACTCCAGCCGCGTCCCCCTCTTCTTCCCCGTCGACAGCAGCCACAGCGCCGCCCTGGGCTGCCCCCGCGCCGCCGCCTCCGCCCGGACGCTACGCCGCCCTCCGCCACAGCACCCTCGGCCTCCCCGCCGCCGTGCCGACCACCGGCCACCGCCGCAGCAAGCCGAGCCCTAACCCTAACCCTAATTCAGATTCCCGTGTCCGACACGAGTCGGACACGACTCGACCCTGATTTTTGGGTCCCCTTCAGGTGCGTGTAACTTTTTATTCGTAGCTCCATTTTTAATTCCGCAAATTGCGTTGGGAAGCCTGTATGACCCTCTCGGTGCCCGGACAAACCGCTCGGGGCATCGCGTCCTGTGGTGATCGCACACCGCGATCCAAAAATAGGAAAAACCAGACCCTGTTTCACCCCGGAACTGAGTGCGTCCCACCAAACGGGACGACTTGGTCGCGTGCGGTCTTCACAGATACGTGCGCGTCGTCAATACGGACGTGTGAGATTTCATAGAAGCTGATTCGGGTGTGCGTGCACACCGGAATCAACGCGTATCCGCGGACATCGCCCCATATCTGACTTTTCTGCAATTCGCCCTAACTTCTTGTATACTCGTCAGATCGAGACAAAACTTACGCCATCGGACTCGTAGCGATACGCTGGTCCTGTGGGTCAAGTTTGGTTCGATTCTGAGAACGTTGACGAAATCGCGTGTCGCGGGCCCCATATGCCCCGTTCGACGGGTGATTTTGTGTTCGGCTCATCGGAATCCAAATCTGGAAGTTCCGTTGGGTTCGTATCAGCGTTCCTGACCTGTTGACACTAAGTTTGGTGAATTTGGAGATCTTTGACCCGGATACATTTTTCGGTGCAAAGCGGGCCCACCGGCGGACCCCGTTTTGACCCGAAACTGCCATTTTTTGCCCTTGTCTTCAAATTGGACCCAAAGACAGGCGTTTCTAGCTATTTGACATCTTCTAAACGTGATGATAATGTCTATTTCAGCTTTTGGACTTATCTCTGGAATTTCTCCAAGAACCAATAATAATCAGATCCAAACAACAGGCAAGTACCTGCACTTCAAGTTAAATCTTTATATTGTGATAATTAATTTCCTGCTTTACTAGTACCCTTGATGATTACACCTAGTGTTAGAAATGTTGGATTTTATGTCTTAAATATTGGAGTTTATGTCTTGTTTTTCATGTCGGGTGGGAGAATACTAGAAGGCATGTAGTTTACCCTTTCCCCTGCCATGTTTAATAGCTGTTGGTACACGACTGTACCTCAGCCGGATCTCGATTTCCCCTTTTAATAGCCGTTTGTGACGGCCGGATTAGCCTTATAAATCCCTACATGCCAACTATGTATTCTAAAAACAAACACAAGTTCACACAGATAGTTTCTGGTTATGTTATATTTCTTGCTGACTGTTGTAGTTTCACTTCCTGTCTTATTTATTTCTGTTTTCTCATATTCCTGTTTACAGCATTAACTCTGAGATATTGATGTTCTTTTATGCAGTTTCTCAACATGATATTCATTTTAATTGTCATAAATATTTAGTTTAATCTTGTTGTGCACTGTGTACTTTGCTCCTTTCCTGACTGGATCTGTTGATTTAGGCGATGATGAGGACCTTGCCCCTACATATTATGGTCCCTATGAGGGTACAGATGATACCTATGAGGAGCCAGAACCCACCCAGGAGACCCCTGCTGCAGAGTAGCTAACAGTAGCTACTTTCATTTATTTGCTCTTTATCTTAGTAATCGGGTTTGTCCCCGATTTCATTTTGAATTTCTGTACTAAAATATTTGAATCTGTTGTCGTATTTATTTTAGTTGCAAATCTTAAGTTTTTTGGTCTCATTATTATCTTGCCTATGTTAATTGTGAATGAGCTAGTTTAGTAAATCTGGAATTGACCTAGACAGCGTACTACCGCCGACTCTGCGACGTAGGCTGGACGTACCCACGCACTCGTGCCCGAATTTTCGGGTGCGGGTCATGACAATTATCATGGCTCTGGTAGCCATGTTATTACATGGTTTGATCTGAGGATTCTTATTGCATGCATAATATCTCCGAGATAACTCAGACTCCACCTAGCAAGCCATACAAGTGATTGGCCGATACAGTAATTGAACTTGTTTGTGGTTGTATCTTCTGTTAAATTGTTTAGGGACATGGACTATCATGGTGCGACGGTCTAACCCTTGTCCTTGTTTGGTGATAGGGTGAGTTTATTGTATCACGATAGGCTATGGATCAAAACTATGAGATAAACTATATATATATATATATATATATATATATATATATATATATATATATATATATATATTTATTTATTTATTTATTTTCCTCTGGTGTTGTTTTTTTATTCGTGCTTCCCTTGTGGTACTCATTATTTGGGGTCTAACCCCACTGGTTTTGCATGGCCAGGTTTAGAGCCAGCACTTGAGGATCCAGTATACTTCCCCCTAAACAATGACGTACAACAGACGGTTGGCCGCTGAAGGACACGAGTGGGTTTCTTCTTTCCTGTTCGATATTGTACATTTTTCTCTTTTAAGCGTTTAGCCACCGGCACTTGTTAGCCGTAGATCTGGACATTTAGTTTTCTTAGATGATTATAATTAATAAAACTGCAGCTGATCATGGTCATATACTTTTGCTACTCTGCCAGCTTCTTATTTTATACAGCTGGTTTCTAGAATATTTTGATGGGGGCGATTGGGATACCTTTCAGCTTTATTATACATATTTTATGTTTTCTATTCTTGTTTGACTGATTAAAACAATAGATATTCTGTGTGACCCTAAGTGACTTGCTTGGAGTATGCACCCCCTTGTCTAGTTATAGTCGTAATCGCCGTACGACATATAGTACCTTGTATGGGGTAGCTGGCCATGTTCGTCTATGTATTTCGGTACTGGGGCATGACAAGGTTTTAGTGGTAGCCCATGTAGGTCTGTGTTTCAGACTTAAGGGGTGTCATGGGTCCTAGGAGTCTCAATCAAACATATACCTTTGAAATCCT
The DNA here is from genome assembly GCA_036927795.1 of Iris macrosiphon. Taxonomy (NCBI): domain Eukaryota; kingdom Viridiplantae; phylum Streptophyta; class Magnoliopsida; order Asparagales; family Iridaceae; genus Iris; species Iris macrosiphon. The sequence continues at coordinate 65,989,430 of JAYESA010000020.1, forward strand.
GAATTTATTCTTCTCAATGTCCTGCTTGACTATCGAATCAATTACTTCTTTGATCCTTCTTGTCATGTTCTTAATTTCTTTTGTCCTTTTCTTTAGGGCTTCTTCAGTTATTGGAGCAGCAAATCTAGTAGGTCAAGGTCCCCCTGGGCCACAGCGAGAGGCAACACCTGCTCTGAGTCAGGTCCGGATTAAGCCAATTATTGAGCAAGTTGAGACAGTCGAACCAGTAACAGATCATGTTGAACAATAGACCCCAGAGATCCCAGTACCTCCAACCGTACCAGTGGTACTTGACACTCCGACATTATTGGAGATCATCCGAGGGATGTTAGCAACTAAGCAGCATTAGCAATTTCAGCAACTGGAAAAGAATGTCTTACTAAATCAAGGGTTACATATGGCTTTAGAGAGAGATGGAATGACAGATTTGGGGGCGTCGGTCAGATTTTGCCGACTTAACCCGAGATACTTTGACAGCACAAAGGATGCCATCATGACATACGTGTGGCTCCAAGATATCGAAGTTATCTTGGCAGAAGCAAAGGTTTCGGCTGAGGAACAAGTTGATCAGGTCCGATTACAGCTTCAAGATATTGCCCTTGACTGGTGGGCGTCAGTGGAGGTTGGCTTGAGGCATCCTATCACTTTGGATAATTTTACGACTTGGTTTTGAGCTAAGTATTTTGGATTTTTAGCACAATATAAGCTCCAACAGAGGTTCATCGGTCTTAAGCAGGCCAGCAGGACCGTAAATGGATATGCAACCGAGTGTTGTAGGCTGAGTATATTCACTCCGACTATGGTGGCTACGGAGTCGGATAGAGCGATGAGGTTCCATCAAGAACTTCATATAGATATTCTACAACTAGTAGAAGGGCACGACTACTAGACTTACGAAGAAGTATTGATAGTAGCTCGAAGCCATGAGCTTACTATACAGAGGTTATCAGCGAGGATGGAAGGCCAAAAGAGGTCTCATTCTCAGAGTGGAGGAGGTGGAGGAGTACCCCGAACGTCAGCACCATCACCTGGCATTCATATTCATGATTCAGCATCGTGGAGGACGGCAGTTTCCACAATGACACCACCAGCTCGGCAACAACCGAGGCAGCAACAATAGCAGCAAGTAGCACCGATAGGGTATACTTACTATGGCAAGGGAGAAAACACTAGAGATGTGTGTAGGGCCACCAATGAGTTGTGTATGAGGTATGGTAGTCCAGACTACCGGATTACCAATTGTCTAATGATGTAGAGGCCAGGAGGGCCAATCCAATAATTTCTAACACTGTCAGTACCAGGGGCAGTTCAGCACAGAGGGCCGACAGTAGAAGTACGACCATTAGCTCAGCGTTCATTACCTACACAGGCTTAGATGTACCAACAACAGAGGAACCTGCAGCAAGGCTAGCAGGGGCTATAATAGTGTATTCAAGGGAGGCAGCAATACAGAGTACAGCAGGGCCAGGGGCAAGCATTTACTTTGTCTCTAGAGGAGGCTTTGGCATCGGGCGACATGGTGGTAGGTAACATCTCTGTCGTATCTTTACCTGCTATAACATTATTTGATTCGGGTGCATCTTATTCTTTTATATCTGCACGATATATGACATGCATTGGATTGGAGTTTGAGGCATTGCCAGAGAGGTTGAACACACTCACTGGTAATGGGCTCATAGAAGTTAGTAGGGTGTGTATAGCATATCCAATCATAGTGTGCGAGCGTTCATTACCTGCACGATTGATCGAGTTCCCTATGGGTAACTTTGATGAGAGACAACCATGCTATGATAGATTGTCACAAGGGTAGGGTATTTTTTTAGTATCCCAGGCATGGAAGACTTGGCTACTGCAGACTGCTAAACCTGTTGTTGAAGGCTCTACAGTGCACTGGCTCTGTTGCTACTTGCTGAGTTTACTTGATGTTGTGCATCTTTTCTGCTGTGCACTGTACAGTGTTGCTGCATACTGATTCCTCACTACTGCACTGTGTAGTACAGCTAGCCGCTAGCACAGAGCTGGCATACTGCTTGCCCTTTACTGCCAAATGATGCACACTAAAAACTGTGAACTGCTCTCCTTAGTGACCCGAGCTTACTTAATCACTCAAACAACCATATGCACACACAAACATACATAGGACATTGTGTATCAAGTTAGAGTAGTTCTTACCTTCCTCCAGAGAATCATACTATATTTAACGATTTATAGGACATATACTGTCATTTTTGCAGAAGTATCTAGAAATGGATATGAATTACTATCTGCGTCATCGTTCGTGGATGTACAATCATCATCCTGATGACATATGTGGTGTACGGGATGAATTTATTGAGGGTGTACAGCAGTTCCTACAGTTCGCCAAGGCGTTCCCTCAGTACATGGACGGTACCAAAATTAAGTGTCCGTGTGTGAGATATCGCAACTTGAAATATCATCCAGAATTAGAAGTCACATATTATTTGTACTCGAAGGGCTTCACGCCGAATTACTATCAGTGGACCGCGCACGAAGAACTTGTGTCTCTAGCATCAGAGTCGAAGCCTTATGTGGAGCCGTATATGGATGTCCATGACCACGATGCTTACAACGACGGGTGGGTGAACATGGTTTTTGATGCGGCAGGGCCTAGTTTCAATCCAGACAATCATGATGCAGCTGAGGAGGCACTGAATGCCGATGCTGCAAAGTTTATGGAGTTGCTGGAGAATGCAAGGAGTCCATTATATCCTGGTTGTGAGGATCATTCACCGTTGGAGGTGGTTACAATATTGTTGAGCATCAAGTCCGATTTTAATATGTCGCAAGAATGCTATAATCGACTGATCGATTTGATTATAGAGATCTTGCCCGAGGGTACAAAGTTTCCTAAAGACTTCTACCGATCTAAGAGGATGGTGAGATCGCTCTGAATGGGATACGAGAAAATTGATTCATGTCGCAACGGGTGCATGTTGTACTACAAAGACGACAAGGATGAAGATGCGTGCAGATTCTGTGGTGCTGATCGCTACAAGGCCACTGGTAGAGGAAAGTTTGTCGGTGCAAGGAAGCCTACCGATTCGATGCACTACTTGCCTTTGATGCCGCGGTTGCAGAGATTGTTTATGGTTAAGGAGACTGCAGAAAATATGAGTTGGTACAGGCGAAAATAGATCGAAGGAGTATACAAGACTAAAGCTAGAAATACCTTTGACATTGACGAAATAGCTTATCAGGAGGACGAGCTACCTCTTGTAACAAATATTGTAGATGTGGACTCAACGGAAGTTACTTATTATACGAGTAATAATACAGAAGATATAAAATTATCCGAAGAGGAAGACGAAGACGAAGTAGATAAAAGTAAAGATGAGGAGGAGGAAGAGGAAGAGGAGGAGGAGGAGGAGGAGGAAGGCAAAAAAGATGAATTTTCTGAAGATGATTGAAAATAAAAAAATTTGCCTGTAGAATATACTATATTTTGACTATAGAATGTACTATTTTAATGAATATATGTATTATATTTTGACTGTAGAATGTATTATCCATTTAGACTTGTGATACCACTAGTTATTTACTGTACAATTCTATGAATGCTGTGAGATATGCATAACATTTTGACTGTAGAATGTACTATATATTTGTGTATTTTTTTATTCATCATATGTTGTTATCAGGTATGACAGGACGATGCAGAGGGTTCGGCAGGTCCCGAGGTAGACATAGTGCTCCTCCTGTACTGCCTACTGTTGGTTCTGGATCCTCGTCGCTCAGTACTCCAGTATATCGATCAGTCACATCTCCGACTGCGACGATGTTACGTGGCATCACTCCTGGGACGAGTAGTTACAGGCCTGATAGTACTTCCTTATCCAGCGTTCCTTCTGCTGACAGAACTATGGATACAGATGAGCATATAGAGGAGGTTGTGCCGACGTTGTCCCAGCATCAGCTAGATCCTCCATGCGCAACTCCGGAGGAGACGAGGACAGAGATTTGGGCTGACGGTACAAAGTAAGTCAATTAGATGGTTTAGCATCATATATATCGTATATTTCTTTATTCATCATATATTGACTTTTTCGATCAAAATAATTATCTCTGTATAGATATCGTCCATCGTCGGTTCAGAGACGCCTGGGCCTCTTTCTGAGGAACAACTATGGTGGCCCTTGGATCAACTACTCTAAAGCTCCAGAGGAGAGAAATGCGTTTTGGTTTGCGCACTTCAAGGTAAAAGTATATTATATAAATTCTCTAATTTATGCATATTATATAACTTATCCGTAATGCTCACTTACTAAATTATTTATTGTAGCAAACATATTTCTATCCTCCACACCGGGCCGAGTTGATCGAGCGGATGTTTTCTGCCATTGCCGCCAAGCTTATCCGTAATGCTCTGGATGACCAGAAGGCTCGTGATCACATTGAAAAATTGATCCAAGGTTGGATCATGCCTGAGCAGTGGACTGCGATGAGGGCTAGATTCGACGATCCGAGGTACAAGGAAAGGTTTGAGAAGGCCAAGGTGGCAAGGTGGAATGCTGCAAAGTGGTGTGGTGGCTCGATTCCGATGATGGAATATTTTCGTCATTTGGTATATTTTTATTTAAGATATATTATTTTAATATAAGTAGGATAAAATGGTAGTAGGAAAAAATATTTAATTTTAGTACTAAATATATATTTTTAACAGGTACAGAGGGGTGAGGATGCAAACATGGTGACCGTCTTCCTGGCCACCCATCGAAAGGACGAAAATCTCATTGATGAAAGGGCCTCGCAGACCTATGTAAGTATTACTTTACTTTGTGTTAATTTTAATATAACTTAGGCAATTATCGAGTATCCAAACTTTTCTAGGTCAAATATTTTAGGCTGCGTGAGCGGGCGACTGCTAGTGCACCTACAGCTGGAGAGGCTGGTACTTCCTCGCAGCCCGCTCCAGCTCCGTCGGCGGACGAGCTGTGGGTGACCGCCGCTGGTGGTCTCTAGAGGGGTACGTACTACAGTACGGGATCCTATGGCGCCCTGGTTGCGATGCAGTCATCTAGGGCCTCCCCGACAAGTGCGCATTCCCCACAGCCCTCGCAGTCGTCGGCCCGAGTCTAGGAGGCCATTGACCGTCAGATTGCGTCTTTCCGTAACGAGTTGCTGCGAAGGATAGAGGAGCAGCCCCGGTCCCAGCCGCAGGCAGACGATGCGACGCTCATCGTACGATTTGATATGCTCGTGCGCAGTATCATGGAGCTCCGAGATTTGATAACTGATCTTAGAGCCTCGATAGAGCGCAGCGGACAGAGCTGCAGGCATCACAGCTATACATAGGCGAGAGGCTGACGGTGATACAGGATTCAATGGTTCCTAGCAGTACGAGGCTGTTATCTACCCTGGATTCATACAACCAACGACTCGCAGAGTTGGAGCAGATACGTCCTCCTGGTGCGCCTACATCGACACAGACTCCACCGACGTTACTGCCTTCTCCATCGACATCGGTGTTGATTTCATGGGAGAAGTATGATATGTTCTTATCCTTCATCCACGCTGGTGGTCATCCTCCTGTAGATCCACAGTAGTCCTAGTTAGGACCATTTTATTATTGATTGTTTGTGTTTCAGACATTATTTTTGTATTCTTTAGGATGCGGCTTTTAATTTGCTGTATTCTTTGTATTCTTTAGGACGAGACTCAGTTGTATGGATATTTGATGTATTCTTTACGACGATATTTTCTCCTGATTCGGTTTTTAATTTCAATATTTTATTTTCTTCAATTTTTTTATATTATTTATATTAAATATATATTAATTTACCAGTGTTGAGTGTTCAACCCAAGGGGGTTGGCGAACCCAATAAATTCAACGGAGGGTTGCACCGGGTCTATTTGTACAGATTATGAATTAATAAACTGCAGGAAGAATAGTTTGGAAACAATTCAATATTCATTTATTTTTATTTTTTCACTGTATCTTTAGCGATATTTTTAGCGATGTTTAGCGACGTTAAGTCACGTCGCTACATACGTCGCTAATTACGTTGCTAAAAATATCGCTAAACAAAGTCGCTGTCCGTCGCAACTTGCTGACATGGCAGTATTGCCAGGTCATAGTAACGTCGCTATAAACGTCGCTACGTACGTTGCTAATTTGCGACATAAAGCAACAAATATACACGTCGCTAATTTACGACGTTGCGTCGCTAAATATCTCTAGAAAATGACGTATTTATGTCGCTAGAAAACGTCGGCATAGCGACGTTTGGCGACATTTTTCCTATCAGCGACTAGTTTAAAGGCGACTTCAGTAAAATGTCGCTAATTACATCGTTAAAATTATTTAGCGACGTTTATTGACCATTTAGCGATGTTTCTTTACGTTGCTAATTTGGCTTATTCTGGTAGTGTGCGATCTTAGCACGATGGCCTTACGAGGGACCGTTGCGTAACTACTATGTGCTATGCGAAGATTATCATGGCTTGGCTAGCCCTGCTAGTACATGGTTCGATTTGAGGATTCCTATTGTATGTATAATATCTCCAAGATAACCCAGACTCTACCTAGCAAGCCGTATAAGTGATTGGCTGATACTTTAATTAAACTTGTTTGTGGTTGTATCTTCTGTTAAATAGTTTAGGAACATGGACTATTATGGTGCAATGGTCTAACCCTTGTCCTTGTTTGGTTGTAGGGTTAGATTGTTGTATCACGATAGGCTATGGACCAAAACTATGAGACAGAACTATATATATGTTTATTTCCCTCTGGTTTTATTTCTTCATTCGTGCTTCCTTTGTGGTACTTGCTATTTAGGGTCTAACCCCACTTGTTTTGCATGGCCAGGTTTAGAGCCATCATCCGAGGATCTAGCATACTTTCCCCTGAATAATGGCGTGCACCAAACGGTTGGTTGCTGAGGGACACGAGTGAGTTTCTTCTTCCCTGCTCGATATTGTACATTTTTTCTTTTGGGCGTTGTCACTACCATATTTTCTAGGAAAGGATATTTTAGTCATTTAGTAATTAATTAAATATTGTGCATGTTAAATATTTATTTATTGTATTATTTATTTATTGTTTGCATATTAGATTTATTTTTGGACTTGTGTTAGTGGACCTAACTAGTTTAGTTTAGATTCATGGACCAACATTTAATTCTAGTTAGAATTGAGCCCAATAATTAGAAGCCCAATTATTAGGAGGATGATTAATTATGTTAAACCCATTAGACTAAAAACTTTCCTCCTTAATTAATTCATTCATGAGAGGCCCCAATGGGTGTTTTAGACTTTACATAGTAGCTTGAGGGAGGGGGCAAGTGAGACCTATATAAAGGGGATGAAAACTTTCTCTCTCTTCATTTTTTATTCCAAATCTAGATCTAGAATTTCCCTCAACCAAATTCCATAAAATCTCTACCAAATTTCTACCAATTTTTTTCTCAAATCACCATTGGAGAGTAGTGGATCAAGGATTTACAAGATGGAAGCATGAATCTACAAAGAGGAGCAAGGATCTACAAGTTGAAGGCCAATTTTACCAATTTTGGAGGTTTTATTGGGAATCTATCTCCTAATAGCTATAATTCAATTTTTTTCCTCTTAATTTAGGTTCTAAATCTGAGAATTAACCATAAAAAATTAACCCATATGCATAGGCTACCAATAGGATTTGGTTTGGTGTTCATAGGAGGCCTATTGAGAAAGTTGTGGTACTTTTTGTGTCAATTTTGGGGGAATTTCGAGATTAACATTTGTTGTGTGTGTCAATTGGTTCTATAGATCAATTTGGCATATGCTTGTGTATTTGGGGCTAGTGTTATGTCCATAATTGGGTACGTGTAGGTCGTATCCCATCAATTTGGTGATATGTGTTGATTTGGGAGGTTTTCTTCCGACACGGGACTTTGTACATGTCACATTTTGATAAAGACACAAATTTTTATTTGACTCTTCGTATTGTTCATAAATAATATATGTGACTTATTTGTGTCCTTTGGGGTACGTTTAGATGTGTGGTGGACTCGTGCCACATGCGTATCCTAGATCTAGTGGGATACAATGTGATACTCTCCATGTGTTTGTGCAAATTATATGTAGATCTATTCTTGTGTTCTTATTTCATGGAGAATGTAATTGTATATATATATATATATATATATATATATATATATATATATATATATATAAGGTGGTGTATATATATTTATATAATTTTGTGTCTTAGATCTATGTTTCTATGTGTATATATTGTATATAGTTATTCTTATATATGTATATATAATTATATATGGTAGCATGTATAAATATGCATATGTAAATGGATATTTATGGGTTGTTATAATTATAATTATATAATGTGTGTTATATATGGGGAATGATTATATATATATATATATATATATATATATATATATATATATATATATATATATATATACACACACACATATTAGTATGTATGTTACTATGTGTATTATATACATAATCCTATGTGAGGGTATATATATAGTTATTAGTAGTAATTATGCATATGATATATATATATATATTAATGACAGCAGGCAAGAGCGTCGCTGAAAGGCAGCAACAACAGGCAGAAACAACATCAGCAGGAGAAACAACGACAACAGTTGGCGACAGTTGCAGGAAACTGTCGCTGAAACAACAGCAGTATCAGCAGCGTATTAGGAGATTTAGCGACAGCTTTGGCGACAGTTGCAGAAAACTGTCACTAAAACAGCAGTTTATCAGCATCAACAACAGCCTTCAGCGACAGCAGGCAGGGTTTTAGCGACGGTTTGGCAGTTTTTCTATCTTTTGATATTTATATATATATATATATATAGATATATATGTACGTATATGGTATTTATTATATATGTAAATATATTCCTTGTATGCTATAGTATTTATAGTATACTATGTGTATAATAATAAGTATAGTTTGTATATATATTACGAGTAGTTAATATAAACAAGTTTGGGATATTACCTTGAGATACCAAGGTAAGTACCAAGGTAATTGGAGATACCCAAGGTATTGGGTTTGGGTATCAAGATTATGGGTTTATGTTGTGATACCAAATTGGTTCAAAACTAAGGTACCTATTTGATGTTTGTCTTTGAGATTTTATTTAATAATATTGTTTTGGCATTTGTATGTGATATTTTCCTATGGATTTACGTATCCGGAGATACGGTATCCTAGTATTTAAGATATGGCTTTTGTGACCTACACTTTAGTATTTGAACCCAATATCTTTGTGTTAGACTTTTGCAACCTAGAATTAGGCAGTTGACCATAGTTTGACCATAGTTGACCATAGTTGACCTTAGAGTTGATTTAGTTTGACTTTTGACTTAGAATTGACTTGTTGACTTAGAAGTTGACTAGTTTAACTTATTTTCTTTTTGGAACCTTGTATTGATGTTGTATTCCATATCTAGGTCTTCAAGGCACCGTATTAGACATCTGTGAGACTATTCATTGGACTTCAGGCAAGTACATTCTCTGATAGTTTCTCATTTATGATATCCTCTATGTTCATTGTATCTAGTGTAGATATCCATATTTCTTGACAGATGGTTACACAGATTGGTATATCCGGATCTCGTCATGCGATGTTATTCCTTATATATGGTGTATCTTGTGTAAGTCTTGTTTTATTGATTATCTTGTGCATGTACAGACACTGATTCTCGGGAAGAGTCGCTATCTTCTTGGAGAATCCCGTGCCATAGCATACCATGGTTGGATCCACTATACCAGTCGGGGTTGGAGAGTATTTTAGTGTAGATATATGATCATACCTTCCTGTGCAAGTATTTTTTTCCTGTGAGTGTTGGTCATACACCGCACGTATGACTAACCAGGCCATTATTTCTGTGTAAGTTCCCAAGCCGATCACATGTTAAAGCTAGTACTCACTCACTTAGTCATTAGTATTCTTGTTCATTGAGATATTGTTCATTATGGTATTTATTTCGGTATTTTCTTATTGTGTATCTCTTGTATCTATTGTACATCTTGTATATTCACATCTATTTACTGTTATATAGTTTATATCATTGATTAGAACTGCTGTTAGAGATGTACTTTGCTCCATTCCTGACTGAAAAATATTTTTCAGAGGATCCGAGAGATTGGTGTCCGACATACTATGAACTTCGACTTATAGATGGTGCAGACCTGGATCCACTAGTTCTGGAGTGATTGCCGGGAGGTTTATTCAGATAACTAGTTTTTATAGTTAGTTCCTTTAGCATTTTTGGTACCGGATTTGTTTCCGGCTTATAGTTTGTAATTGGTTATTGTTTTATTGTTGATTATTATATTTTTGATGTATAGTTAGACTTTCTTCATATCTTCTCGTACTTTATATTGTGATTGAGTTTTGTGCGAGCTATTGTTGGCAGACTTTATATTATTATGAGATTATAGATAATATAGTAGACCAAGACAGCGTTCTACTGTCGATTTTACGGCGTAGGCTGGGCGTTGTTTTTGACTTGCATCCCTACATTGGGTGTGGGTCATGACACATTTTTAGTGGTGGCCCATGCAGGTCAGGCTTCGCAAGTTGTGCGATGTCGTGATGGTGCGACGACTTAGTTGTATTACTGCGAGCTTGCGATAGGATATATGATATATGCTATAGGATATAAGATGTTAGGATGAGAGGATACTCAATCATAAATTTCTTGAGAGATTCCTGGGACGACCCTTGAGAATCTTATTATAATTCCTACTTCAAATCTTTTCTCTTATTTCTGTCCGCTCTTACTTGTTATTGAATTTGATTGTTGGTGATCGATTGTTGAATTTAATTCTTTGTGATCGATTGTTAAATTTGATTCTTGGTGATTGGTTGATTTTAATTCTTGGTGTTCGTTATTGAGTTTGATTTCATATGGAGAGAAATTTTATAGACTAAGTTACGGTATCATCTGATGACATATGTTGATAAAAATAGAGGGTAAAACGTCTGCTTTGGTTATGGAGCATAGAGTTTATCGCAGCCATATTAGTTGGTATGGCAAAAACGTAGGGACCTAACTTCGAATGTACATATCTTAGTTATAAAATTTAGAATTTTTTGCAGCTATACTAGTTGGCACAATGAGGATTCTAGACGACATGATTATAGAGTTGCATACCCTAGTTATGGAATCTATCGTTTATTGCAGCTATGCTTACTGGCGTGGCGAGGATTCTGAATGTCATAATTTCGGACAGACGTGTGTGATTATCAGATTATATCTTAAAATGGTTCTTAAAGTATCATCTCAATATTTATTCATTTCTGTTATTTTAGAACTTTGTTCCATTATTCCTTAAGCTTAGCAGTAGAGATACCTTCAGTTCTCTAGTCCAGTTCCTTATAGAGCTTCATTCCATTAGAGTCCTTGTTAGTATGATAATTAGTGACTTATAATTAGGTCTTTGTTTTGAGTATCAGTATTGACTGTTGAGAGTATGACTTGTGAGTCTATAAGTGGTTCTTGGTTAGGCATGTGAGCAATAGGCATAAATCTAGAGATAACCCATAACATAGTACTTTGTAGCAATAGTTCTATGATTAGTGTCATTATAGATAGTATGGGTACTATAGGTAGAAGGGGGGAGTAGAGAGTATCAATAGTGGTCCCATGAGTTAGTATCAGAATCAGCATACCAGTTTTGGATAGTCATGAATTCTGGTTGTTGGGTGAGCCATGTAAACAATTAAGTATCAAGGAAATTGTGTTGGAAATCAATAGAGCATGATATTCAATTTAGTGGTTGATACTTGGGTGTGTCAAGAGTAGAGAAGTATATATGCATAAAGGATATTAGTAAGCATGCCATAGTAGAATGGTACCCATAAGTATATAGGAAAGCATGAGGGAATAATAATACATTATGCTAAAGTAGTAGAACTTGTGTTAAGGTATAGTAGAGCATTGATTTGAGTAGATAGGAGTGCACTAGTATATGACTAGTGATGGGTATATCACCTGATATTGAGGCTAATAATGTGTTGGAGGCAATAGGTGGAAGAGTGTCTAGAAATTATGTGCAGGATGCACAGTGGGTGATAAGTGTCAGTGTGGAAGTTCATGAGTATCAGAAAGTGGAAGCTGGAGTATTAACATTATATCATGGGTTGAGAAATATCAAGATTGGTCATGGATGATATGTAGTATATCACTGATATCCGTCTGTAAGGTTTGAGGAGAGATACATATACATCAATAGAGATATGAAACCATATGTCTGCCTTTGAGAGTGAAGTAAAATATGTGTATTATAGAAGCTAATAATTAGTGCATTGGATGCAAGTGATCATGATTTCTAGTGAGTATGATGAGGTAATCTAATGATGAAGCTAGTGTCCTAGAACCTAAAGGACATATATGTGTATTTAGGAAGCTAGTGTTACTATATCAAGAGTGCTAGTGTTTCTATATCAGAGATTAGTTGAGTAATGTGCTAGTAACAGTAAGTACTTGTGTAAGGACATTGGATTGGTGTATCAGTTAATATGGATAGAAAAATATTTGAAAGTAATAGTACAAGTGATCCAAGCAGTAGAGGAGAGAGACTATACATATATATAGAAGTAAGTAAGTATAGTACCTTGCTAAATTTGATTATAGAGGTCGTATGTATCAGGAAATAGTATGAGGGGTATAAGAATACCAGTAAGATATTATGGTGTTGTAATGGCTAGAAGGTAATTGTGTATTTATTGTGATACTAATGTACAGATGAGAACCTTAGGATGATTAACAAACGTTAGAGGATGAGTTGCACCTAGTATCAGATAGAAAGAGATACCCTAGTAACAAGAGACAGAGTATCTCAAGTATTATGAAAGTTTAGGCAAGCATTTAAAACTAATATAATGATATAGAGGAGAGACATGAGTAACTTGGTATGAGAATGTCATCTAAAAATATATATGAGAGCTGGTGTCGTGTGTAGACAGCAACAAGATTTAAGTAAGGCATCTTATTGGGAGTATTAAAGTTGGACGAGGGTATGCTAATAAAACACATGATTGAAAAAAGTATTTAAGTGTTCCTTGCAAGAAAATGGTTGAAAAATTTTGGTGATTGAAACAGAACAAGGAGGTAGTATCTTAGCAGTATTTTGTATAGTATCCTAAGTAGTAAGTGCCAGTGAGTTAAGAATGTCCATGACCTAGAATTAGAGTATATCACTAGTATTTGGTAACAATCAGTATTTAGAATATCTTGACAAGATTGATGATTAATAGTGCATGATGGAATAGGCCACAGGTGGCATAGCAAATTACCTCACCAGTAAAGGAAGACATCTCATCAGGACAGAGACTGAATTTCATAATAGTTAGATACTATATCCAAGTATGTAGAATGATATGATCGTATGTTATAGGATATATACTATTTTAGGCTGTGATTGATGGGGTTTGACCATAATAAGATTTGTATGAATAGGAGATGACTGACCCAAGAGAGAGGGATGAGAGTTTTAATTTCGAGGACGAAATTCTTCTAAGGGGGGTAGACTTGTCACTACCATATTTTCTAGGAAAGGATATTTTAGTCATTTAGTAATTAATTAAATATTATGCATGTTAAATATTTATTTATTATATTATTTATTTATTGTTAGCATATTAGATTTATTTTTGGACTTGTGTTAGTGGACCTAACTAGTTTAGTTTAGACTCATGGACCAACATTTAATTCTAATTAGAATTGAGCCCAATAATTAGAAGCCCAATTATTAGGAGGATGATTAATTATGTTAAACCCATTAGACTAGAAACTTTCCTCCTTAATTAATTCCTTCATGAGAGGCCCAAGGGGTATTTTAGACTTTATATAGTAGCTTGAGGGAGGGGGCAAGTGAGGCCTATATAAAGGGGATAAAAACTTTCTCTCTCTTCATTTTTCATTCCAAATCTAGATCTAGAATTTCCCTCAACCAAATTTCATCAAATATTTACCAAATTTCTACCCAATTCCTTCCTAAATCACTATTGGAGAGTAGTAAAGCAAGGATCTATAAGGAGGAAGCATGGATCTACAAAGAGGAGCAAGGATCTACAAGTTGAAGGCCAATTTTACCAATTTTGGAGGTTTTATTGGAAATCCATCTCCCAATTGGTATAATTCACTTTTTTCTATTAATTTAGGTTCTAAATCTTAGAATTAACCATAAAAAATTAACCCATATGCATAGGCTACCCATAGGATTTGGTTTGGTGTTCATATGAGGCATATTGAGAAAGTTATAGTATTTTTTGTGTCAATTTTGGGAGAATTCCGAGATTGACATTTGTTGTGTGTGTCAATTGGTCCTGTAGATCAATTTGGCATGTGCTTGTGTGTTTGAGACTAGTATTGTGTCCACAATTAGGTACGTGTAGGTCGTATCCCATCAATTTAGTGATACATGTTGATTTGGGGGTTTTTCCTCTAATACGGGACTTTGTACATGTCACATTTTGACAAATACGTAGATTTGTATTTGACTCTTCGTATTATTCATAAATAATATATGTGACTTGTTTGTGTCCTTCGGGGTACGTTTGTATGTGTGGTGGACTCTTGTCACATGCGTATCCTAGATCTAGTGGGATATGGTGTGATACTCTCCATGTGTTTGTGCAAATTATATGTAGATCTATTCTTGTGTTCTTATTTCATGGAGAATGTAATTGTATATATATATATAGATATATATAAGGTGGCGTATATATATTTATGTAATTTTGTGTCTTAGATCTATGTATCTATGTATATATTATATGTGTATATATTGATGTAGCTATTCTTATATATGTATATATAATTGTATATGGTAGCATGTATAAATATGCATATGTAAATAGATATTTATGGGTTGTTATAATTATAATTATATAATGTGTGTTATATATGGAGAATAATTTTATATATATATATATATATATATATATATATATATATATATATATATATTAGTATGTATGTTACTATGTGTATTATATACATAATCCTATGTGAGAGTGTATGTATAGTTATTAGTAGTAATTATGCATATGATAATATATATATATATATATATATATATATCTATATATATATATATATATATATATATATATATATATATATATATATATTTATATAATATATATTGAAGGTTATATATATGTAAACTCCCTCGACCAGATTTCAGTATTTTAAAATTATTTTTAGCTAATTAGAATTATTGTAACTTTTTAAATTTATTTTGCTTACATATCCTATTGATTTGTGCACCTGTCCATCACCTAAATATTTAGAGCATTACCCTGACTGTTATTCCTAAACGAAGTTCACATACCTCTCCTAGACATGCTAGACTATTTTTTTGAACTTTGTACAACTCCCAGATACTTTGTTTTGAGCCTCGTTTTAGTCGCACAAATATCGTTACAAACGTCTGTATTTATTTTCAATTTAAATTCATGCCTGTACCCTTCCCTGTTCCAACAGACATTAGAGGCCCAACATGCACCTGTTTTGCCCAAACAAAAATACATTAATATTCTATACTGAGTATACTACATTTAGTATATTGACACCGTAATAAAATTATGGCTCTACCTGCCTCTAAATAATTAGAGAACACCGTGCGTAGTATTTATTAATTAATAAATACGATGACCCGTATCACCCAGAAACCAGGCCCAGCCCCTGCCCAGGCTCACCCCCACCCCCTCAGGGCCCTCCCATAGCTTTTTCCTACAGTTTTGTGAATTTTAGCATTTTAGGAATCAGGTGTTTTTCCAGATAAATTGCGTAATTGTACAATTTCCTAATTTTAGGACTTTTATGCAATTTATGAAATTACAGGAGTTTTTCTGCAAATTTTAGTGTGAGGTGTCACCCCCATATTGGCCGGTGAACCTACACCGTCCATTTGGACAAGGGGCCCACCTCAAAATATCAGGATTAAATATCTAAAAATATCTATAGATATTTAATTGGCAAATTACCTAAATACCCCTACAATTTAACCTATTTACAAACTATACCCAAACCCTAAACCTATATATACAACCCCAGCCCCCCCTCAACCCGAACGCATCCCACACCCACCTCCGACCACCACCACCCACCGGACCTCCGCCGGACGCCTCGCCACCTCCCTGGACCCCCCTCCGGCCACTGCACCCCGCCCTAGCCACCGCCACCCGCCGCCAGCCTCGGCCACACCACCATCACCAGCAATAACAGCATCACCACCCCCCACCACCCGACGCCCTCAACCCGCCACCACCCGCCGTCGTGGACCACCGCCACCACCCCCATCCGCTCCGCCTCACCACCCTCTACCGGACCACCCTGCTCCCACTGCCCCACGACCACTGCAGCCACCGCCAGACCTCCCGCAGCGCCCCGTCGACCCACCGGACAACTGCCACCCGAGCCTCCCGACCGACTCGAACTGCCCCTCCCTGCCGCCTCTGACCCCCTCCACCACCACCGGACCTTTCGCCGCCCCCCTCCTCCACCTCCCTGACCACCTGCACCGTCGCCTCCGCCGCCGCAGCCGCCGCTGCAGCTGCTGCAAGCCGCCGCTGCTGCTGTTGCTGTGGACAGCCACAGCTGCTGTGGCCATCCCTCGCGGCCAGCCACCGACGGCTCCGCCGTCGTCCTCCCCGTCGGCGACGAGGCGTGGGCCCCCTGTCAGACAGGTATACCCCCCCACCCTTTAAATATGTATATACATAGTATTTAATATATGTATGTATATATGTGTGTATATATATATATTAATATATATGTTTATATATATATTATATATTATAATATATAATATATATTATATTATTATATAATTATTTAATACTGTATATATACAGTATGTATATGCATTAATATATATTTTATATATATTATTATTATTATATATTAAGTATATATTTATGTATATATATGTATATATGTATTTGTATATATTGTATTATATATATTATTATATATATACATATTATATAATTATTATTATTACAGTAAATACTATATACAGTATATATATATATATATTAATATATATTATATATATATATATATTATTATATATTTATTAAGTATATTATTAATGTATATATGTATATATATATATATATGTATATTTATATATATATATATGTATTTGTATATATTGTATTATTTATACTATTATATATATACTATATAATTATTATTATTATAGTATATAATATATACAGTATAATACATATAATATTATATTATTTACTTATATATATGTTTTTGTTTATATATGTATATATATATATATATATATATATATATATATATATATATATATTTATGATTATTGCAATATATAATTATATACATATTATAATTATATTATAAATATATAAATACAGTATATATATATATATATATATATATATATATATATATATATATATATATATATATATATATATATATATATATATATATATATATATATATATATATATGTATTTCATTTTTATTATTATTTATATATATATGTATGTAAATATATACTTATATATATATTATTATATACATGTACATATATTATTTATATATATTATATTATATGTATATATACACAAATTATATATATAAATAATATATGTATTTTATATTTTTAAACTTATAAATAATATATATGTATATATATATATATATATATATATATATATATATATATATATATATATATATATATATATATATATATATATATATATATATATATATATATATATATATATATATATATATTTATGTACTATATGTATTACTATATATATTATTTACAGCTATATATGTATATATGTATATTTTCTTTTATTGTAATTATTATATATACATATGTATATATATATATATATATATATATATATATATATATATATATATATATATATATATATATATATATATATATATATATATATATATATATATATATATATATATATATATATATATATATATATATATATATACATATGTATATATATTTATATATATTTATGTAAATATGTTATTAAGTATATAAAATATATATATAATATATATATATTTATTTTCTTCCTGCAATTTATATATATGTCTATGTATTTATATTATATATATTTATATATGATTATATTTATATTAAGTATATAAATACTATATTTATATATTTATATGATATAAATATGTATATATATATGTATTAAATTATATATATTATGTCTTTATTTATACATAAGTAAATATATCCTATACTATATTACGCATTATTTAAATAACATTTACGAACCCTGTATGTCCTGAATAGAGTACACCTGCGACGCAGTCAGTGACCCCAGGTCACAGGACCCCTCAGACTTGACTGTGAGAACAGGTCTTTGGCACGCCCAGTTCAGAGAAGTAGGCAAGTATACCTTGCCAAGTTTACTGTTTAAATTATAAATATTGTTATATGCTATTTCTCCTGAACTTCATATGACTGTGTATCTGAGATTGCCTCGGGTACCGTCAACGAGTACGTTGACACGTACTGTAACTAACCAAGACTATAGCAGACTTTCCAACAACTGCGAGGGTATCCTAATATCCTCCTAGACCCTGACACGGAAACACGCAATAAGGTTGCAATACATATTGGGATGCGAGCTGCGTACTCGATTAGCTACCGATGCGTGTGATGGACATCACGGCTTAGCATAAAATCAGGAAAATTTAGGAAAGCTAGGACCTGGCATTTAGTTACATTGGGCGGGGAAGACAACTAGTAGGCGTATGGGACATCCAACTTCTTTATTGCAGATACCGCACTCTCCGGAGTGATACAGACGTTATATATACTTGCAGATACCACATCCCTTAAAGTGTTGGACGTTGTATATATTCAGATACCTCATTCTTCGGAATGACGGACGTTGCAGATACCACACTCTATAGGATACTGGCCGTTATGCCTACGCCTACCCATACGTACCAAAGTTGTCTTTACATTGCATTCATATAGATGGTTAGCACACCCTATATTTATTTATTCAGTATTTACATACATGGCATATTTTTATGTATCTTGTTATGTTCCACTGAGGACCTGGTTCCCTGCCAGGTTTAGATGAGATATTCGACCCCACAGTGTACGGACCTGGACAGGAGACTAGAGATGCCACCGAGAAGGAGTTAGAGGAACTATCATCAGAGTCTGCCTGAGTACACCTGGAGCTGGAGCTACTTACTGAGATAGACGATACTCTAGTCTATCTTATTTCTGCACTTTGTCTTTTGTAGTAGATTATTTCCACACGACATTATCTGGTTTTGTACTATGACATTCAGACTTAGCATCTATATATGTTTCAGCACTTACTTCCTTATTTTGTGATATTTTGTGGATGAGATTAGACTTTACCTGTATTAGACTTGTAGTATTCTAGGACAGCGTAGCATGTCACTTTGGGTCCATTAAATTGGATAATCCCTTAGTGATGTGTCAGCTGGCCAATGCCACGTGGCCTGGTTCCTTATATTTTGGGACTGGGGCGTGACATGGTTTTAGTGGTGGCCCATGCAGGTCTAGTTAATTGCTAGTGGTATGATAACATGCCCAGCAAGCCTGCGATAGGATAGGAATACTAGGTCTCATCCACACTGACTTTATCCTAAAATATTTTTGCATCCTGCTTGATTATCATTCCTTCGTACTTTTTTAATTATTCTATCTTCTTCAGAAATATGGACATACCTAGTGGACAAGCGACTGATGGGGTTGACCAAGCAACAAACCCCTCGCTAGATGTCCAAGGAACCCCGACTACCCCGAGAGAACAATCCCCGAGAAGGATGCTGGTCTATCAAACTACCCCGTACCTTCACCAGGATCTTGCCCAGGAAGCAACACCAGCTCGGCAAGAAGGGCAAACTTTCCAGGCACCGACACCACAGGTAGATACACCCTTTCCAGCCCTGATGCCACAACTAGAGGGACAATCACAAATGTTCTAATTCTTCTAAGCCATGATACCGGACAGAGCATACTATCTCGGTTACGTTACTGTACCGAACAAGCCTGCGTATAGAAATAGAGCATAAGGATCGCATCCTCACTTGACTAAACCTTATTCTTCTTTCAACTATCCGATGTTTGGAAAAACCAAAGTTTTACGCCAAAAATCCTTTACCTTGTTGGCGTAAAAGTCAAATGACTGATTTGACTGACAAACTCATGAGTTCCTCGTACAACTTTACGCTGCAACATATTTCAGACTTTATGCAGTAAATTTTTACGCGCAAATACTTTACGCGTAGATTTTACACGCAGACCTTTTACGCTAACTTTACGCACAGATCTTTTGCGCTCAGGCTTCTACGCACAGATTTTTTTTTACTCAGATTTTTTGCGCAGATTTTACGCAGACTTTACACAGGATGAATAAGTAATCATTTTACGCACAGAGTTTTTATGCGGATAACTCTGAAGCCATGCTTTACACCAAACCATTTTACCTCTTCTTGGTCAACTAGTAACTTAGACCAGGAGTTAGTATGACACCTGTAGATATTATAAGGTCTTATCTTTTTGTGAACTTGAATTATTTTTGTAATCATAATCTAGCATACTTAAATTGCTGTACTGCCTTGACTTATGCTGTTATTATAGCCTAGTTTTGCAAGCTTATTCCTTATCAAGCTTGTTCATGATATATGTATTATTGGAGTACTACACTAATATATTTCAGAATCAGTGTATTACGGTCTGATCAACCATAGTACGCTTAGTTCGCCCTTCGCATAACTACTCTACGTGGATTGAGATATATAGCGATTATTAGACGAAGGTACTTGCCCTTTAGATATGTCTGAGCATATCATATCAGTTACATAACTGTGCTGATACGAATATGTGAATAGGAATTACCAAAATAGGATTTTAAATCCACAACTGCTCTGACAATCCCCATTGAATTCTTTAAACTCCTTGATCCCCACACTTCTAATCTATTACCTCCCCCTTGAACTCTTGATTATTGTTTTCCATCTTTCCTTATTTCGAAAAGACAAAACCTCGTGCTTAGTATAAGTACGAAAAGTGTATTTGTTTCTGTAGCCATTTTCGTTTGTTTCTTGGGAAAATACCAAACTCTGACATGTCTTAGGCATGGACTGGTTAAGCCATTACAATGCCATACTTGACTGCGGGAAGGAAAGCGTCATCTTTTAGACTACTAGGTTACCCGGAGTTTGAGTACATACAGGTATAGATAGTACCTAGAATAGCAAATCATAGTGGTTAACCCTAGTTACCTGGTGACTTACAGTGTCCGACCTAAATTATTTTTCCACCCTCTAGATAATAATCTGGACTAAGCTAAAATAGATAGGTAGATTACTAGATATTGATTGATAGGCTCAAACCTATGAATGAAGTAATAGCTAAGAACTACAGGTAGTTTCCAAATTAGATTTAACATACTTAACTTATTTAGGAAGTCAGTGACTTTTAGTCTCGTGTTTTCACCTTCGATAAATCGATTAGTTAAAGCTAGTATCGGGATTAGAGCAATTAGATTGAAGGAGAGAATATCGACAGATGTTAGCCTTGAGTTGGATATCGTAAACTACCAATAATGTACGACCAGTTATAAATCAGATAGTACCCATATAGATTGGATAAAGAGTATGCTTAGAGTAAAGTAGGAGAAACCTCAGGTTCGAGATAAAAAAAGGATAGAGTGGCAACAAGATGAGATTCGTGACAAAGTACCTGACCTGAATTGGTCATTCGTACGGTGGAGAAAGTAAAGAAGATCCAAGGACACCTGCAAACAGCACAAGACAGACAAAAGCACTGGGCAAACGTACATCGACGACCTCTAGAGTTCCAAGTGGGAGAACATGTGTTTTTGAAGATCTCACCCACCCGAGAAACTATCAGATTTGGAGGAAGAAAAAAACTGAGTCCAAGGTACATCGGACCCTTCGATGTGTTAAAACGCATCAGAGAAGTTGCTTACAAGCTAGCCTTACCTCAGATATTGGAAGGAGTACATAACGTCTTCCATGAATCTCAGCTGAGAAGGTACATTCCAGACCCAAGTCATGTGCTGGACCATTCAGAGATCACCATCGGCCCGAGTTATCGTACCAGGTGGAAGCCGTAGAGATCCTAGACCAAAGCGAGAAGGTGTTGCAAGGCCAGACTATCCCTCTAGTTCGTATTGCATGAAAATATCATGCACCAAGCGAGACAACCTGGGAACAAGAAGAGGATATTCGACAGCGTTTCCCCCATCTATTTTCAGAACAGGGTATGTCCTAATATTTCAAATCAATCTTCAGCTATCATTATATGTCTATGTCATAATATTTCAATCAATCTTCAACTATCATTATATGTCTATGTCCTATTATTTCAAATCAATCAATCTCTTTCATTATATGTCTGTTTTTATTTCGAGGATAAAATATTCTAAGGAGGGTAGATTGTAAACTCTCTCGACCAGATTTTAGGTAGATTGTAAACTCCCTCGACCAAATTTTAGTATTTTAAAATTATTTTTAGCTAATTAGAATTATTGCAACTTTTTAAATTTATTTTGCTTACATATCCTATTGATTTGTGCACCTGTCCATCACCTAAATATTTAGAGCATTACCCTGACTGTTATCCCTAAACGAAGTTCACATACCTCTCATAGACATGCTAGACTATTTTTCTGAACTTTGTGCAACTCTGAGATACTTTGTTTTGAGGCTCGTTTTAGTCGCACAAATATCGTTACAAACGTCCGTATTTATTTTCTATTTAAATTCATGCCTGTACCCTTTCCTGTTCCAACAAACATTAGAGGCCCAACATGCACCTGTTTTGCCCAAACAAAAATATGTTAATATTCTACACTGAGTATACTATATTTAGTATATTAACACCGTAATAAAATTATGGCTCTACCTGCCTCTAAATAATTAGAGAACACCGTGCGCAGTATTTAATAATTAATAAATACGGTGATCCGTATCACCCAGAAACCAGGCCCAGTCCCTGCCCAGGCTCACCCCCACCCCCTCAGGGCCCTCCCATAGCTTTTTCCTACAGTTTTGTGAATTTTAGCATTTTTAGGAATCAGGTATTTTTCCAGATAAATTGCGTAATTGAATAATTTCCCAATTTTAGGACTTTATGCAATTTATGAAATTGTAGGGGTTTTTTGCAAATTTTAGTGTGAGGTGTCACCCCCTATTGGCCGGTGAACCTACACCGTCCATTTGGACAAGGGGCCCACCTCAAAATATCGGATTAAATATCTAAAAATATCTATAGATATTTAATTGGCAAATTACCTAAATACCCCTACAATTTAACCTATTTACAAACTATACCCAAACCCTAAACCTATATAAACAACCCCAGCCCCCCTCAACCCGAACGCATCCCACACCCACCTCCGGCCACCACCACCCACAGGACCTCCGTCGGACGCCTCGCCACCTCCCTGGTCCCCCCTCCGGCCACTGCACCCCGCCCTAGCCACCGCCACCCGCCGCCAGCCTCGGCCACACCACCATCAGCAGCAACAGCATCATCACCACCCCCCACCACCCGACGCCCTCAACCGCCACCACCCAACGTCATGGACCACCGCCACCACCCCCATCCGCTCTGCCTCACCACCCTCTACGGTACCACCCTGCCCCCACCGCCCTACGACCACCGCAGCCACCGCCAGACCTCCCGCAGCGCCCCGTCGACCCACCCGACCACTGCCACCCGAGCCCTCCGACCGCCTCGAACTGCCCCTCCCGGCCGCCTCTGACCCCCTCCACCACCACCGGACCTTTCGCCGCCCCCTCCTCCACCGCCATGACCATCTGCACCGCCGCCTCCGCAGCCGCCAATGCAGCTGCTGCAAGCCGCCGCTGTTGCTGTGGACAGCCATAGCTGCTGTGGCCGTCCCTCCGGCCAGCCGCCGACCGCTCCGCCGCTGTCCTCCCGCCGGCGACGAGGCGTGGGCCCCCTGTCAGACAGGTATACCCCCCCCACCCTTTAAATATGTATATACAAAGTATTTAATATATGTATGTATATATGTATATATATATGTATATATATATATATGTATATTAATATATATGTTTATATATATATTATATATTATAATATATATTATATTATTATATAATTATTTAATACCGAATATATACAGTATGTATATGTATTAATATATATTTTATATATATTATTATTATATATTAAGTATATATTTATGTATATATGTATATGTATATATATATATATATGTATATATATATATATGTATTTGTATATATTGTATTATATATATTATTATATATATACATGTTATATAAATATTATTATTACAGTAAATACTATATACAGTATATATATATTAATATTTTTTTATATATTATTATTATATATTTAATTAAATATATTATTTATGTATATATATATATATATATATATATATATATATATATATATATATATATATATATATATATATATATATATATATATATTTATATATATGTATATGTATTTGTATATATTGTATTATATATACTATTATATATATACTATATAATTATTATTATTACAGTATATAATATATACAATATAATACATATAATATAATATTATTTACTTATATATATATGTATTTGTTTATTTATATATATATATATATATATATATATATATATATATATATTTGATTATTTCTATATATAATTATATACATATTATAATTATATTATAAATATTTAAATACAGTATATATTATTATATGTATATATATATGTATATATATATATATATATATATATATATATATATATATATATATATATATATATATATATATATATATATATATATATATATGTATTTCATTTTTCTTATTATTTATATATATGTATGTAAATATATACTTATATATATATTATTTTATACATGTACATATATTATATATATATATTATATAATATGTATATATAAATAGATTATATATATTTATATATATAAATAATATATGTATTTTATATTTTTAAACATATAAATAATATATATGTATATATATATTTATATACTATATGTATTACTATATATATTTTTTTTAGCTATATATGTATATATGTATATTTTCTTTTATTGTAATTATTATATATACATATGTATATATATATATATATTTATGTAAATATGTTATTAAGTATATAAAATATATATATATATAATATATATATTTATTTTCTTCCTGTAATTTATATATATGTCTATGTATTTATATTATATATTTATATATGATTATATTTATATTAAGTATATAAATACTATATTTATATATTTATATGATATAAATATGTATATATATATGTATTAAATTATATATATTATGTCTTTATTTATACATAAGTAAATATATCCTATACTATATTACGCATTATTTAAATAACATTTACGAACCCTGTTTGTCCTGAACAGAGTACACCTGCGACGCAGTCAGTGACCCCAGGTCACAGGACCCCTCAGACTTGACTGCGAGAACAGGTCTTTGGCACGCCTAGCTCAGAGAAGTAGGCAAGTATACCTTGCCAAGTTTAGTGTTTAAATTATAAATATTGTTATATGCTATTTCTCCTGAACTTCATATGACTGTGTATCTGAGATTGCCTCGGGTACTGTCAACGAGTACGTTGACACGTAGTGTAATTAACCTAGACTCTAGCAGACTTTCCAACAACTGCGAGGGTATCCTAATATCCTCCTAGACCCTAACACGGAAACACGCAACAAGGTTGCAATATATATTGGGATGCAAGCTGCGTACTTGATTAGCTACCGATGCGTGTGACTGGCATCACGACTTAGCATGAAATCAGAAAAATTTAGGAAAGCTAGGACCTGGCATTTAGTTACATTGGGCGGGGAAGACAACTAGTAGGCGTATGGGACACTCAACTTCTTTATTGCAGATACCGCACTCTCCGGAGTGATACGGACGTTATATATACTTGCAGATACCACATCCCTTAGAGTGTTGGACATTGTATATATTCAGATACCTCATTCTTCGGAATGACGGACGTTGCAGATACCACACTCTATAGGATACTGGCCGTTATGCCTACGCCTACCCATACCTACCAAAGTTGTCTTTACATTGCATTCACATAGATGGTTAGCACATCCTGTATTTATTTATTTAGTATTTACATATATGGCATGTTTTTATGTATTTTGTTATGTCCTACTGAGGACCTGGTTCCCTGCCAGGTTTAGATGAGATATTCTACCCCACAGTGTACGGACCTGGACAGAAGACTAAAAATGCCACCGAGAAAGAGTTAGAGGAGCTATCATCAGAGTCTGCCTGAGTATACCTGGAGCTGGAGCTACTTACTGAGATAGACGATACTCTAGTCTATCTTATTTCTACACTTTGTCTTTTGTAGTGGATTATTTCCACAAGACATTATCTGGTTTTGTACTATGACATTCAGACTTAGCATCTATATATGTTTCAGCACTTACTTCCTTATTCTGTGATATTTTGTGGATGAGATTAGACTTTACCTGTATTAGACTTGTAGTATTCTTGGACAGCGTAGCATGTCACTTTGGGTCCATTAAATTGGGTAATCCCTTAGTGATGTGTCAGCTGGCCAATGCCACATGGCCTGGTTTCTTATATTTTGAGACTGGGGCATGACAATATATATATGTTATTATATATATATGTATTAGTGACAACGGGCAAGAGCATCGCTGAAAGGTAGCAACAACAGGCAGAAATAGCAGTAGCAAGAGAAACAGCGACAGCTGTTGGCGACAGTTGTAGGAAACTGTCACTGAAACAGCAACAGTATCAGGAGCGTATCAGGAGCTTTAGCGACAGCTTTGGCGATAGTTACAGAAAACTGTCACTAAAATAGCAGTTTATCAGCATCAACAACAGCCTTCAGTGACAGCAGGCAGGGTTTTAGCGACGGTTTGGCAGTTTTTCTATCTTTTGATATATATATATATATATATATATATATATATATATATATATATATATATATATATATAGATATAGATATATATGTATATGGTATTTATTATATATGTAAATATATTCCTTGTATGCTATAGTATTTATAGTATACTATGTGTATAATAATAAGTATAGTGTATATGTATATTTTGAGTAGTTAGTATAAACAAGTTTTGGGTATTTCCTTGAGATACCAAGGTAAGTACCAAGGTAATTGGGGATACCCAAGGTATTGGGTTTGGGTATCAAGATTATGGGTTTATGTTGTGATACCAAGTTGGTTCAAAACCAAGGTACCTATTTGATGTTTGTCTTTGAGATTTTATTTAATAATATTATTTTGGCATTTGTATGTAATATTTTCCTATGGATTTATGTATCCGGAGATACGGTATCCTAGTATTTAAGATATGGGTTTTGTGACCTAGACTCTAGTATTTGAACCCAATACCTTTGTGTTAGAGTTTTGCAACCTAGAATTAGGCAGTTGACCATAGTTTGACCATAGTTGACCTTAGAGTTGATAGGTTTGACTTGTTGACTTAGAAGTTGACTAGTTTAACTTATTTTCTTTCCGGAATCTTGTATTGATGTTGTATTCCATATCTAGGTCTTCGAGGCACCGTATCAGACATATGTGAGACTATTCATTGGACTTCAGGCGAGTACATTCTCTGATAGTTTCTTATTTATGATATCCTCTATGTTTATTGTATCTAGTATAGATATCCATGTTTCTTGACACGATGGTTACACGTATTGGTATATTCGGATCATGTCATGCGATATTATTCCTTGTATATGATGTATCTTGTGGAAGTCTTGTTTCATTGATTATCTTGTGCATGTACAGACACTGATTCTCGGAAAGAGTCGTTATCTTCTTGGAGAATCCCGTGCCATAGCATACCATGGTTGGATCTACTACACCAGTCGGGGTTGGAGAGTATTTTAGTGTAGATATATGATCATACCTTCCTGTGCAAGTATTTTTTTCCTGTGAGTGTTGGTCATATACCGCACGTATGACTAACCAGGCCATTATTCTTGTGCAAGTTTATAAGCCGATCATATGTTAAAGCTAGTACTCACTCACTTAGTCATTAGTATTCTTGTTCATTGACATATTAATCATTATGGTATTTATTTCGGTATTTTCTTATTGTGTATCTCTTGTATCTATTGTGCATCTTATATATTCACATCTATTTACTGTTACATAGTTTATATCATTGATTAGAATTGCTGTTAGAGATGTACTTCGCTCCATTCCTGACTGAAAAATATTTTTCAGAGGATCCGAGAGATTGGTGTCCAACATACTATGGACTTTGACTTATAGATGGTGCAGACTTGGATCCACTAGTTCTGGAGTGATTGCCGGGAGGTTTATCCGGTTCACTAGTTTTTATAGTTAGTTCCTTTAGCATTTTTGGTACCGGATTTGTTTCCAGCTTATAGTTTGTGATTGGTTATTGTTTTATTATTGATTATTATATTTTTGATGTATAGTTAGACTTCCTTCATATCTTCTCGTGCTTTAGATTGTTATTGAGTTTTGTGTGAGCTATTGTTGGCAGACTTTATATTATTGTGAGATTATAGATAGTATAGTAGACCAAGACAGCGTTCTACCGTCGATACTGCGGCGTAGGCTAGGCGTTATTTTTGACTTGCATCCCTACATCGGGTGCGGGTCATGACAGGCGTTTATCCACCGACACTTGTTAGTCATAGATCTGAACATTTAGTTTTCTTACATGATTGTAATTAATCAGACTGTAGCTGATCATGGTCATATACATTTGCTACTCTACTAGCTTCTTATTTTGTACAACTGCTTTCTAAAAGATTTTGATGGGGGCGATTGTGACGTCTTTCAGCTTTATTATACATGTTCTATATTTGACTGATTGAGAGAATAGATATTCTACGTAACCCTAAGTGATTTGCTTGTAGTATGTACCCACTTATCTAGTTACAATCGTAATTATCGTATGACGTATAGTACCTTATACGGGATAGCTGGCCATGTCCGTCTCCGTATTCTGGTAATGGGACGTGACAAAAGATATGAAGATAAGACAACGTCTTATCTGATAAGATGATCGATGTAGTAAACTATATGACCATGTCTCTCAGAACAAAGAAGAGAGGTAGATAACAAGGATATGATAAGAATCAAGCAGGATTCAGGTAGAGATAGGACCAATAAGGAGTTCAAAGGAGCGAAGGACAGAGATAACAAGTTAGAATTCCAAGAGATTGTGATTTGAGATCAATAATCATGTGACACCCAGCAATATCTCCTAATGAGACATGTATGGGCCACTACTAAAATCTTATTATGCCCCAGAACTAGAATACTGGAATGTGAGGGTGGATGTAAGCTAACAACTCAATACTAAGTACTCCAGTACCTTGTATTATGATAATGGCTGTAAGTCATGCTAGGTTATCCTAGCATGTAAGAGGCTATGGTCTATATTCTGCTCTCAAATTAATGGAACAACATGGATAGAAGCAGTAAGAATGATAAACACATGTAAAGTATGAAAGGTCGAATGACCAAAATAGTACATATGAACATCATAATGTCTTTTGTACAAAAATGATGTAGATTAGAATACCTTCCCCGTATAGTTCACCATATGATCTAGAACTGAAGCACACCATCCAAAACAAGTCTGGAAGATCCTCAGGGTATGTAGCTAATATATGGAAACGAAGTAGGCTTGGACATGCCAATCATAGCAAGTACTAAAAAGGAAGGCTCAAGGATAGGATGGAGAAAATCGACAAAAAAATCAGGAAGAAAATACATCTGACAAATAAGCATAAATAATACTAATAAGTAGGGTAGGGAAACAAGCGGTACAAATACATATTTACAGAATAAAAAAGGACAAACAACCAAGTATCTGGTACACGTAAGAAATAAGCAATGAATCACAGTCATTCTATCAATAACAAAAGCCTACATCATAAACTAAGAACCATAGTATGTCATCGAGGTAGTAATCCACCCCTACACCAAACAAGGATAAAAGAAGATCTACCATATCTGGACAACGTTATGTACCACAATCAAATAGTAAGAAACAAAAATAACACTAACAATTGATATAATTATGCGGTCACTCATTACCTTTGGCTTACTATGTTAATTATCTGGGTTATCCCAATCATAATACAAATAAGAATTCGACAATCATGCACTGCCTAAGCAGGGATGAATTAACCTCATATAATAGTAATAGTCAATTATCACGACCCGCTCCCACTTTTGGGATACGAGTACGTGGCCAAGTCTAGCCTAAGCCACAGTATCGACGGTAGTACGCTGTCTATGATTATCCATGGTCCATAACAAGTAACAAAATACACATATCATCCATAACTAAGTCATAACAAGAATTAAACTTGATAATCTCAATAATTTAATCAAAGAAATAATTCACTACAACTCAAGATGGTCTCAGGAACAAACCCGATAGAATAAAATAAGTAAAACTAGAACTAAAGTACACTAAGCCTACTAGATAAGAATAATACAAAAAATATAAGAAAAAATATGCTACTCCATATCCAAGGATGAATTGGTACATCAGTGACCTCTGCATCGTCAAAGTACTCACCGTAGATCTTCGGACAAATATCATTGCCTAAATTTATCAAAATATCCAGTCAGGATTGGAGCAAGGTAAAAGTCTAAGCCAATATAATACAAATACAATACAAAGCAGTAAAATACTAAATATGAAAAACCAACGATCAGTAAAAATATAGATAGAGCGCGCAAGTAAATCAGGTGATAGGATAAAATAATAATATTAGTATCAAGTGGCAAGAGAAACTAGTAGAACTCAAGGTAAACCGTGTGTGCACTCATGTGTCTTTAGAAGCACAACCTTCAACATGTGGGTCGGGACGTACATTTAAAATAATAATAGAAAGGGCGTCTCCCGAAAAGTGAGAGAATGTTACGAGATATAGATGATCCACATGCCTATTGACTGTACTTCCCCATATTCCCATCTCTCATAAGAAGGACAAGATGATATATGAGAAACATGAATCTCTCACAAGAAGAACAATACAATAACATGATGTACAAGAAATATGAATACAAGAACTACATCTCTCGTGTGTGTGAACAATTATGACACGAAAAGGTAACATAATTAGATAAATTACAATAGTATAAAGTAATTGCACATGGAAGCATAAACAAGTACTTGCCTGAATTTCTGGATGTGTTGATATCACATATTGAAGATAATGTAAACTCTGGCTTATCAGCTATCCAACCAAGCCATCATCCTACGAACTCCATCGCATGAATTAACTAGACTTAAAACCATAAAAAGTGTCTAACTAGATTTTCATAATTAATCTATTTTAATTTTGTATAAAATTATCTAAAATCCTTTTTAAATCCTATTATATTCTAATTTTAAGGTTAAAACTAAATTTTTAGCCAAAAGAAATCAAGTTTACAAATTCGGGATCCGTGACACACAAATCGAGATATTTTGTTAACAAAAATGTCAACCAACACAAAACCAATATTTGAGTATGAATCTTATAGATTTCAACATTATATGAATGCTAGAATCGACGGGTTTATCGAATCTTAAATTTGTAAAAATTTATGGACAAGATGGCTTACAAATAGTAACTTCGGTGGTTTACTAGTGAATCCTATGTTCCACCAATTAAACAGAATAATGAAATACTTTATTAAATTCCGGGAAAAATATATGTTATATATTATTGTGTTAGATTTCCGAAACTTTAAACGGTACATGATTCCGAGTTCGGGATCTCCCGAAATCTTGAAAATACCAAAATATATCAATTTTTGGACAACTGACACTCTAAGAATTTGCTAGAAAAATAGTTTCATAATTTGTTAAAATAAATTATATATTCAGAAACCTTACCTCGTTAAAGTTCAAACAAAAAAATTGGGGCATGTTTGGATTTAGGATCTAGGAGATATGGTCTTTCCAAATCGCTATAGTTGTTGAAAAATGAGGCTAATTTTGTGGCAAAATTTGGACTATTTTGGGACAAAAAAGAGAGGAGTTTGAGGAAGGAAAAGATGAAAGATGAGTTTATTTCATAAGTTTAGTAGTTATATATAATGGGTGGAGACTACTTAATTTGAATATGGCTATGATTGCCTAAATTTGATAGGATTAGGATCAATTCAAATAAGGATAGGATATGGATGAAGTTGCTTTCCTATTAGGCTTAGGATTATGATTAATTTAAAATATAGTTTTAATTTATCTAAATAATTTATAATCTTATATAAAATCAAAGATAATAAAACTTATTTATATCTAATCTTATTTATATCCATTTACACTAAATTAGCATATATCCAATATTAATTGTATATATAAACCAAATAAATTTAAATAAATATTAAATAATTTCAAAAAAATCCAAATATATTACATAAAATATGTATAAATCTTATAATCATAAAATAAATATATAGTAGCAAAATATGTATGTATGATTCTATAGTAAATTCTGAAAGGCCTACAAATTTAGGTTTCTTAGGTTTTAATTATCAATTTTTTTTAGAAAAATCTCTAAATTTCTAAAATGGTCAAAACATGATTCTAATTCTTAATATGAGTCTCTACGATCCACATGAAGCATGGTATTACAATATCATCATTATAAAATTATACTTAGTATTTAAAAATAAAATTTTCCCAAAACTACTAGTGTATTCTAACTATTATTTTTATACGGTATTTTGGATAAGGATTACTACATCAGTAATAGTCCACGGTACCCCCTTGTTAGGATCAGACCAGAGCCATTTGATAATAGATGTTTGGATCAAACACACCCTACAAGCGTTGCGATAACGTGTCTAAAACTGACCGCAACGAAAACTTAGGCCAACACACCTGAGATAACCAACCTTCTCTAACGCAAGAAACAAGCAAAGATAAAAACAACGTAAATGGTCGGTGACTATGTCGCCTAGAAAAATTCTAATATATATAACTCATGTGAAATTACAAGATTGAATAAAACAAATGTTGCACCCTTTGTCCTAATAGGATCAACCTCTTCATCATATTCAAAAAGAAAAGACAAAGATTACAATAAAATCACTTAGCCTACCCATAATGATCTTCGTGAACGAAGGGGATGTCTTCTCGATCAGATCTCCTTTTCTATCTTGGATGGCAAGTCCTAAGAGTAAAGTATAGTCTTCTCTTAGATTTTCTATAGATAATCACCCTGAATCTCCACCTTATGTGAGCACTCTACTTTTTATAGGATTATTTTAGTAATTATCAATTAATTTTTATTATTTATTAATTTAAATAATTATTAGATAATTTATTTGAACTTTAGAAATCCATCACCTTGGTCTTGAGATCTTAAGCAATGCATTAGCCTTTACCTTTTAACCAACTTTGTATGCTAGACTTAGATGGGCCAAATTAGGCCCATGATATGTCTGTCACTCATAAATTCACATTTTCATGTTTTATTTTGGTCGCACAACTTTTGCACCGCAAAAACAAGAAATTGACAATTAAGCACCTTTGTCGCTGCGTACGATTTTAATGCGCCACTCCAACCCATTTTGTACAACCAACTTTATATCTAAGAACCTAACTGGACCAACTACGTCCATGACAAGGGTGTCCTATTTATTTAAATCTTCACATTCTCCATAAACTTTGCATAGTTCAAATCCTAGATTTAAATTCATATTTTCCACTTTTGGAAACAAATCTTTGCATATCTCTTGTGTACCTAATTTAAACCCAAACAAATAATTATAAAATCAGACCCTTTTCTTGAGAGGTCTAGTATGCCTTATCAGGCCCTCAAAATTCCCCCCCATAGATTTATATCAACTCTTAATCCACAACACACAAGCCCACATGCAAATGTATATATATTACATCACCCTCAACCCTAACCTAAACCTAGCCGCCCCTACCCTCTCCAATCCGCCAAAGTAGAATCTTTCCCTCCCTCGTCTCATCTTCCCTTCCCTTCTTCCCCATAACAACCCCAACCCCTTACACACATTTGACCGACCCCTATAGGGTCAAACCCGACCCTATAACAGCCACAGCTACTGCTACTATATACTGCTGTAAACAGAGGCAACCCCCCTAAAAACTTAAGAATCCCCATTGCCTTGAATCCCCTTAGAACCTTGTTAAGTTTCGTGAAGTTTGAAGTTTGTTTGGTACTCCGAAAGCCCATAATCACGATAAAGTCCCTATCGTAATCGCAATTGCGTAAGTTCTTAAACTTTGTTTTCCTATTCTATTTTTCACGAACAAAACCCCGTACAAACTCATATGAATGTTAGCTATCAAATAGTATAATTATCATGCATGAGAAACCCATGATTTTATGTACAAAACTATCCTAAGTTGATGTAAACCTATGACATGACCATGGTATTCTTTTGTTGAATGTAGTTGATGATTGTGATACTTTAATTATGATATGAATTTCCAAAAATTAATATAAATATTTCAGAATATTAAATATAATATTTTTATAATGAATTGAATTTTGATGCAATAATGAAAGGTGCATGCACAAACTACTTGTCAAAGTTGCAAAGAATAACTAGTTGATGGCTATTGAGACTTTTTGCATGCAATGATGTTGTTTTGGTTATTTTATTTATTTATTTATAAATAATTTCAGAATAATAAACCTATTTAATTTATAATGTTTAGATGTGCTTTAAAGAGGTTGCATGCGTGTTTGGCTAGTAAGTTAGCATTGTTGAAAGTTTTGCGACATTGATACATGCCTACGTACGTATAGGACTAAGCATGTCCACATGTAAATGCTTATATGTACGTATGATATATCGATGTACGAGGCCCTTATGACATGTTAGAAAGTGGTATATATCTTGGCACTTTGTTCAATGCCATGCAAATGATGGATTGTTGGCAAGAACATCAAATATAGGTTAATATGGTGCGACGATATTTCATTTTGATGTTGAGTAGATTAATGTGTGTTATTGATTAGAATATGTTTGACATGGCAACTTAGATCCACTACACTTCTAGTCGAGGACATCGGATAGGCAATACCACAGCAATAGTCAACAGACAAGTGTACCTTGGCAAGTTGTATCACAGTTCCAGTTTCTTATTCTGCATTAGATATTATATTTATATGCTTTTATGGAAATATCTATTTTCCCTAGGACCGTTAGATGATACCTAGTGTCCGAACTAGATTCGGGTGTCGGCATCCGTCAGCGGTATCGAGTATCATCAGTTAGAGTGTTGATACCGAGAACCCATGATACATGCTTATATTCTTAGCACGTCAGTCCGAAGGACACTTGATACTACTTCATGTGACAGAGTCCCTCTTGATATATTCTTTGTGATTCTGTATAGGATTATAAGGCTCGTGATATGAGATAATTATATATATTATTAAGACCTGTTATGATAGTTAAAGGTCATGAACTTGCGTATTATTACATGATAAGTGAGGTTACATGAGTGGAGAGAGTTTACACCATACTATGGGCTGATATCTATATGTACGTGACTGCCTTAGTTTTTGTAGCAGAGCTTTGGTGTATTTCTACTAGATTACTTTAGGTTCCTTGATCAAGAGCCTTTAGTGATATACTTTTACTAGCATGCTTTGGGTTCCCTGATACAGAGCCCTTAGTGTTATTACTAGACTACTTTGGGTTCCCCACACATAGCCTTTGGTGTGTCCAACCTGAGTATGAGTGCAACTCTCATTTGTATAGCACATAGATGTAGAAGCATAAAAAATACACTGGAGAATCATACGCGTAAAACCCTCAACATGCAGGAAGTCCACGTAAAATAGAGCTCCAGCACTGGGTGGCATGAAATATGACTCCAGAGCCATCGGCGTACAACAAAGCTTCAACGCTATTCAGCGTAAAATATACCTCCAGAACAACCCGCGTAATGCAGTATTTCCAGACTGCTTCGGCATAAAAAGGTTACTTCATCGCCACTTCAGTGTAAAACCTATCTGCTTTTAATGCAGTGGGAAGTTGTACGAGGAACTCTTCGTATTCCTCAAATAAACCTATCATTGGAAGCATTGAACCTAACTCCTGACAAAGAGTACTACACGACGATTGAGAGGACAGCTGTAATGATGATTCTGCACAGAGCCCCAGACTGTCGTCTAGTAACATAACCCTTGATATAAGAAGTCGTTTACGCATTCAAGGAATACGCTGCCTACTTTACACAGGCAAAGACGAGCTTTTACGCTCAGGAAGAGACGAAACTAACCGCCACGTCAAAAGCTGTTCTTCGTACAGAACTCAAGGCACGTCTCTGCAGTTAATGTGCGAGATGGGGGCAGATCTCTGCATTTAATGCACGAGATTTGGTTATACTTTTAATGACTGGGTGAGCTATAATTAGGGCTAATACGTCCACACCACCATCCCGCACATTACGCCAACCAGGCTATTTTCAGCTATAGGAGCACGCTGTACGCTATCTTCTTGAAATACGCCGACCTGGCTATTTTTAGCTATAGGAGTACGCTGTATGCTATCTTCTCGAAATACGCCAACTCAGGCTATATTTGCAAAGGTGCGTGGTAAGGCTATCTGTCCCAGAATACGCTCAAAACCTCAGTCAAAGAAGGATAACTGGCTATCTTTATGCTGGTTACCTATCCATGCAGCATCAAACTTTACGCAAAACTTGGCTTCTATGCCAACAGTACATCAACTTGGCTTCTACGCCAATATGACAGTTACTCGGCTTTTATGCCATCAGAACAGCTATTTGGCTTTTACGCCTAAGAGATAGTTATTTGGCTTTTTATGCTAACCATCTCTACGCAAGGAGCAATTATCTACGTGGCTTGCATGCCGTGATCTTCGATAAGTGATTATACGCGTTACCACATAATGGGACACGCGTCACACGCCAATTTAGGAGATCATTCATACGTGGGTAACAGTTATTATAACCGCTGCGTAAAAGGTGCAGCTCTCTCCGCTGTTCGGTTGTTACGCCGACTGTAGCTGAACTCTATAAATAGAGACCTCCGGCCACGGAGGTCAAAGAGGAGAGAAAAAGGAGGAGAATAACAGAGGTCAAGGTCAAGAGAGCATATATAGAGAACTTTGGCAACGAGAGTTCAATCCCTCCTGCAATCTTTGAAGCTTCTTTTTTTGACTTCTACAACACTTCTTCGTCATCGTGTGGTCCAAGGGACAAAGTGATCGACCGCAGATCAGACTTCTATAGCAATATTTCCCTAGAATCAAATTTTTGTACTTAACATCCTCGTATAGGGTTAATTGTACTTCTTTTTCTTGTTTGTAAACCAAAGAAAGGGTTTCGTATAAACCTAGTTTCAATTTCTTTCGTTTATTATCAAACACAAGATGACGACTCTGCTGGGGACTACTTTCTCATATGACGAGAAAGCCATTGCTCAATATGATGCTGTATCCGTAGGATCAACAAAGAAGACCTTGGTCGTCCAATTCGACCAATCAGCTTACGAAGACATGCTTCGAGCAGGGGGTAGCTCTCATTCCCTTTCTGTCCAAGATAACAAGAAATTGTGTAAAGTATGGATGCCTCGGACATCCTCTACCCTTCATGCGAACTCTCTCTCTCCGACCAACAAGGTTGTAGCATCGCAACCTGCGTGTCCCGCGCATAAAATTTTGTCTCCCGTCTGTGATGTGGCAGACAAAACTTTCTGGCAATGCCTTAGTGCCAATCCAGAAGTCTACTCCGCGCCTTGCACGTAAAACTCTGTCTCCCATTTGTGACGTGGTAGACAAAACTTCTGGCAAAGCCTTAGTGCCAATCCAGAAGTCTACTCCGCGCCTTGCGCATAAAACTTTGTCTCTCGTCTGTGACGTGGCAGACAAAACTTCTGGCAATGCCTTAGTGCCAATCCAAAAGTCTACTCTGCGCCCTGCGCGTAAAACTCAGTCTCCCGTCTGTGACGTGGTAGACAAAGCTTCTGGCAATGCCTTGGGGCCAATCCAGAAGTCTACTCCGTGCCCTGCGCGTAAAACCCTGTCTCCCGTCTGTGACGTGGCAGACAAAATTTCTGATAAGGCCTCAGTGCCAATTCAAAAATTTCAAAAGCGCTCTGCGCGTAAAAATACATCTTCCCTCTGTGAAGAGACAGATGCTTCCTGCAACCACAACAAGGAAAAACAAGTGGCAGATTTCCTGACCTCTCGGCTTTTACGCCATCAAGAGAAGAATCTGCCCGCTCTTCAGATTACGCGGAATGCCAACGGCCGATTGAGGACTTCCTCAGTTTTATGCCAACCTGGGCAAAGTGCCAGATTATGCCAGGATAAGCCTCTCAGCATAAAGAAGACCCGGTGCACGGGAAAATACGCTCCTCATGGATCATGTGCTACTCACATGGCTGAACTGCTCTACTCATATGGCAGAGAAAGTGTTCTGGTTCCTAATCTCCAGAGGCCTAATGATATAAAAAGGCAGAATAAGCCTTCTTTTTTGTAAACCCCCTAATTTTTAAGAAATTTTAAATTTAGATTTTTCACATTTTTTTGGAATTTTTTGGGATTTTTCTGTAATTAAATTCAGGTGTTTTAATTATTAAGTAATTTTTAAATGATAATAAATAATATTAAAATATTATGAAAATAATATTTTATGGTGTAAAATGAAAAACTAGACATAGGGTAATTTTTCGGAAATTTATTGGACCCGGAATGGATTTTTAAAGCCGTAAAAACTATTGATTAATTTAACCTAATTAATTAAACCCAATAATAAACCTGGTTTATTTTAATTCAACCAAACCAAAATAAACCGAACCGACCCAAACCCCTTAACGGGTCGGATCTGGGTCAGACCCGACTCGCTGAGACCCGACCCGACCCAAACTAAACCCTAACCCCCCAATTCCTTCGTCTCCTCCGATTCCTCTCCCTCCGGCGGCCGTTTTCGCCGCCGTGGCCGCCGGAGACCGTCCGTCTTCATCTCCCCTCAACCCGCCGGTGCCTCCTCTTCCACTTTCGGTAACCCCCGACCTCTTCGCCTTCCTTCTCCCTCTATTTAACCCTCTTCTCCGGCCGAATCTTCCTCCTTCCCCGTCTTCCTCCTCCGCCCCACTTCTCCGGTGAACCGCCTCGCCGCCTGAGCCGACCCGCAGCCCCACTGCCGCTGCCCCAAAACCCTCTCAGCCCCATGCCTCCTCCTTCGACGACCTCCGCCTAGCCCAGCAGCCCGCTGCTCGGCCCTCCGCCTCCCGCAGAACCCGCAGCCGAAGACTCCACCTCCTCCAGCGCCGTCCGTCTCGCCGCCAGACTCCGCCCGAGCCGCTCGCCTCCGCCATGCTCATCCCACTCCGGTGTCACCCCAGCGATCAGAAGCCTCGGACACAGAAGCCTCTGACCCAGAGCCCTAAACCCAACCCTAGGGCGGACACGGTTCGGACACAGGACACGACTCGGACACGCGTGAATCAGATTTTTGAGCCCTGTTCAGGTACTCATAACTTTCTCCTCGCTGCCCCAATTTCTATTCCGTCAGTTGTGACGCGTAGGATGTGTGACCCCCTCAGTGCCCGTGCAAACCGCTCGGTGCATCACGACCTGTGGTGATCGCGAACCGCGATCCAAAAACAGGAAAACCAACGCCCTGTTTCACCCCGGAACCGAGTATGCCCCGCCAAATGGGACGACTTGGTCGCGTGCGGTCTTTACAGATACGTGCGCGTCATCAATACGGACGTGCGGGATTTCGCAGAAGTTGATTCGGATGTGCTTGCACACCGGAATCAATACGTATCCGCCGACAATGCCCCGTATCTGACCTTTCTGAATCTCGCTGTAAGTTAGTGTACACACGTCGGATCGAGACGAAACTTATGCCATCGAACTCGTAGCAATAAGCTGGTCCTGTGACCCAAGTTTGGTTCAATTCTGAGAACATTGACAAAATCGTGTGTCGTGGGCCCCACAAGCTCCACTTGACGGGCGATTTTGAGATCGGCTCATCGGAATCCAATTCTGAAAGTTTTGTTGGGTTCGTATCATCATTCCTGACCTGTTGACACTAAGTTGGACAGATTTGGAGACCTTTGACCCTGACGCATTTTTTGGGTGCAAAGCGGCCCACATGTGGACCCCGCCTTGACCTGAAAATGTCATTTTTGCCCTTGTCTCCAAATTGGACTCAAGGACAGGCGTTTCTAGATGATTAATATTTTTTGGATCTGATAGTGATGTCTATTTCAGCGACCGGAGTACTACCTGCAAATCCCGCTGAAGCCAGAGCTACAATTGTAGCCGAAAACCCAGGCAAGTATACCTTGTCATAATTGCAGTATAATGATTCAATTTGTTCTCTTGATTTATTCCTGTGACTGTTGTAGATGCTCAACCCTAGGGCCGTGTGACTTTCTTAGCGTCCGATTAATAGTCGGGTGCCAACACCGTACGCGGGGTTGTGCAACGTCACCTAGAGATGGATATCGTGACATTTACATTCTCGTACTTGCCATATCAAGTACATTATACCCAAGACACTTGACACAAATCATGAACAGAATCTTCCTAAAATATTTAAGGTGATTCTGTATATGATACAGGTTTATGACATCTTTACATGCTTAGATTTTATCCTGACTTATTGCATTAGTTTTGATCTTGCGTAACATGAATATTGTGAACTGTGACGTGAGATTACATTGGGTGGGGAGAGTATTACCATATCAAGGCTGATTATATTATAATTAATGTCATCTGGAGGTGTCTTAGTCTCTGATACAGAGCTTTGGCGCAAGTTCTGGCCCTTCGAGAAAATACTGCTATAGTTTCTTTGACACTGATCCTGTAGTAGTCTCAGCCTGAGTATGACTAAAACTCTCACTTGCATTATCACTTAACTGGTTATTTATTTACCCTATTGTTTCCTTTATTTCTGTACTGTGGTATCGAGGGGTAAAGTTCCTCTGCCTGGAGGCCCTTTGGTGATTTCTGGGAAGCGAAGGGCCCCTACTCCGAAGGAGACTTCCCCTCGTAAGAGGAAGAAGAAGATGGTTAATCATCCTCTCCGGATCCTTGGTGTTGAAGCTCCTGGAAGTGAGCTTGCATCTCCCCATGTTGGGGATGATTCTTTGATTGGGGGTTCCTCGCCTTTTAGAGAGGGACCCTCTAATGTTCCGGCTGGTGGTGCTGGAGAATCTCTGTTGGAGGCCGCCGTCGCTGCTACTGCTTCAGGTAGTAGAACGAGGTCGCCTTCGGGGCTGAGAATACCTTTATGTGGCTCGGCATCGGGAGAGAATCCTGCCGTGTTTGCCAGTGCGTCTGGGGAGATTCCAACCGATGAGCCTCGGTCAGAATTTGACGAGGACCTGGAAGAGCATTCGCCAGTGCTTCTTAGAGCACCCCTTCTCCAGGTATAATAGCTTGCCTAGCATCATTAAGGAATAATTTAGCTGTACAGGCTGTAGATGCGACATATATGCCGTCGGCCATGGGTAAATGTCATCTTCATGCCTCTTTTTAGGAAAGTTAACATCGTTTCGGTACTAACTTCCTTTTGTCTCTTTTCAGGGGAAGACATCTTCGGGGAGGGCAGTGTAGATGCGCTCTTTGGCTCTGTGTCAGGTCCTCGTGGTGACATGGAGGTGCCTGACTTTAAAGAGGAGACATCTTCGGGTGCCGGCTCTCCGGTTGACGAGATTCTGATATCTCAAGAGGAGGACGAGCCTGTCATTCCGACAATGCCTCCTATGAGTATGCTGGTATCTTCGTCGGTGTTGGCGCTTCTTCTTTCGTCGCACCACATGTTGAGGCGACGACCGTGGCAACATCTTCTATGGTTGTTCTTGGAGGGGGACACGCCAATATTGAGGCCACTTTCGGCGTCCATTCGGATCTAGCTGCGCTGATCGAGCAGTTCACCGACATCTTCTACAATACTCTGAAAATGTTAATATCAATGGTGTTGGCAAAGAATCTGAGCTTTGTGTCGCTGAAGAGGTCCTTCCAGTCCGCGATAGTGCCGATCCGAGAATTCGACGACACTGGGCTAGCTGAGACGCTGGAGGAGATAGTTAATGGTTTGGAGTAACCCATTAACGAATACTTGCAGCTAGCTCAAGACAATGTTGAAGATCTGGTCCAGGCTAGATACGACTCCATGACTGCGCGACTTGCCAAACAGATGGCAGGCGTAAATAAATCCATCCAGACACATCAACAGGAGA
This sequence comes from Iris macrosiphon, assembly GCA_036927795.1. Taxonomy (NCBI): domain Eukaryota; kingdom Viridiplantae; phylum Streptophyta; class Magnoliopsida; order Asparagales; family Iridaceae; genus Iris; species Iris macrosiphon. Next base: position 66,031,762 of record JAYESA010000020.1, read on the forward strand.
TGGATGAAGGAAAAGTCATCCTGGAGGAGACCATTGCTCTTCGAACGAAGTGCCAGGCCGAGCATGAAGGGAATATAGCGAGGGTCCTCAGGCTGGAAACGAAACTCGCTCAGGCAAAAGAGTGGGCTTCTCAGTCGTCGGAAGCTCTAGTTGTGGTGGATAGCCGATTGGGCATAGCACAATAGAACTTGGCGCATGCAGAAACCGCCTGTGCTGGTTTTCTTCGGGCTAGGGCCGAACTGTCCCTCATGAGCAATGATGAGGCACGGCTGGAGCGGGCTCGCCATGATGTCTTGGATTCCAGGACTGAGAGGATGGCCACACTGGCGCAGCAGCTTCGCGACCTGACTGTTCCCCCTAAATGATGTACTTTTGCTTTTGCTTTTCAACGTACTTCTGCTCCTTTTTGGGAATAATAAAGAGGCTTTTCATCTGACTTTTGTGGACCCATCATTTTGGAATATAAATGACAGGTTTGGGTAAAAAGTGATATCAGAGGTAATATGAACATGATATACTCTCGGTAAGTTTCAGCGAGGCATATCTATTCAGAGGTTATATGATAGAATATGCTCCTAGCTAAAATCATTTTTTGGAAATAGTTTTGTCAGAATGAGACCTTCATCATACTCTATTTGAGCAGAGGAGGTTAAGCGTAGTACCTTTTCAGGATTTTGCCATTGATAGGAGCCATTAGCAGGTCTCCATTAGGCTGGGCTAACCTGTAAGCGCCGTTTGAGAATGTCATCTCGATCACATAAGGGCCTTCCCATTTGGGCTGGAATTTGCCCTTACTCCTGTGAGTAAGAATCATCGGCCTTCTTACGGCTAAAACTAGCTCGCCGACTTTGAACACCCTTTCCTTTACCTTTTGATTAAAAGCCTTGGAAATGCGTGCTTGGTAGAGCGCGATGCGTTGTTGAGCTTGGAGGCATTTCTCGTCTAATCCTTCTAGCTCTTGAAGCCTTAACAGGTCATTCTTTTCTTGAGTCAGCTCATTAGCCACGGCTATCCTGAGTGACGGAATTTGGATCTCGATGGGGAGAACTTCTTCGCTCCCGTAAACTAATGAGAATGGGGTACAACCTGCCGGTGTCCGTACCGTTGTGCGGTATGCCCAGAGACATTCTCCCAACTTCTCATTCCAATCCCTTTTGTTCGAAGAGACGAACTTCTTCAAGAGCTTGATAATGGTTTTGTTGAAAGCTTCCGCCAAACCATTAGCAGCAGGATTATATGTCGTCGAGGCGACATTCTGTATCCGATTTTTATCGTAAAATCGATGAAACGCTTGGCTGATGAATTGAGGCCCATTGTCATGGATTATCCTTCGGGGTATCCCGAAGCGATAAATAACGTGATGTTTGATGAAGTTGATCATATTAGATGCCTTTACCTCAGCAAAAGGGATCGCCTCTGCCCATTTGGAGAAGTAATCCGTGATGGCTAGTATGAACTGGTGACCTCTGGAAGAAGACGGGTGAATAGGACCAATGATATCCATACCCCATGCTTTGAAAGGCCAGGATGCAACCGTAGGATGCAGATACTCAGGAGGTTGATGGATAAAGTCTGCATGGATCTGACAGGCTCTGCATTGTCTTGCATACTTTATTGCATCTGTGATCATAGTAGGCCAGTAATAGCCCATTCTTCTGATGCGATCCTGTAGCTTAGGACCGGGTTGGTGCACTCCGTATACGCCATCGTGGGCTTCACAGATAATCCGTTGTGCTTCGTCACCAGAGAGACATCGTAATAATAGTCTGTCATAAGACCGACGATATAGACATTGTGAAGATGCGTCAAAATTGAAGCGTAATGATCGTCTTTTGACGGATACCGCTTCTTTAGAATCTTCTGGCAAGATTCTATATGCTACGAAGTCTATAAAGGGACTTCTCCAGTCTCTCCTTGGAAGATCTATGTCCAGTACGTAGCTGTGTTCTATGTAAAAGTTGTTTTTCACACAAAATAAATCTCTGTTAAGAAGGATTACCGAATTCTGCCTTCTTATAGGGGTAGCTAAATCTGCAGCTAGACTAGCTAGAGCGTCAGCTTCCAGATTCTGAGATCGAGGGATATGCTCTAGAAAGAATCCTTTAAATATCATGGCTATCTCGACCGTTGCTCGGTAATAGGGGATGAGGTCTGGATTTCGGACTTCATATATTCCTCTGACTTGGTTGACGATTAGCAGAGAATCACCAAAAGCTTCCAGAGATTCGACGCCCAATTCTTTAGCGACTTGGAGCCCGATTAGTATAGCGTTATACTCTGCCACATTGTTAGAACAGGGCTCGCTAAGAGAATATGCTCGGTAGATGACGAGCTTATCAGGAGTAACTAGGACAACTCCTACTCCCGAAACCACGTTTTCCCTGGGACCAGCTCTGGAGGCACCATCGAAGAATAGTTGCCATGCATCACTTTCCATTACGGAATTACATTCTGCGACTTCGTCGGGATTGTCCTCGTACAGTTTGTAGGCCTCCGGGATCGGATGAGCAGCTAGGAAGTCAGCCAATGCTTGGCCTTTGATGGACTTCTGAGGGATGTATACCATGTCATATGGTGTTAATAGCATCGCCCAAGTCGCGAGTCAAGAATTAAGAACACTTGGCTTGCTCATCAGTACCCGAAGAGGATTGATCCTGGAGATGATGTGAATGGTCTGGCCTGTGACATAGTGCCGCATTTTCTGGATAGCGAACATCAGAGCCAAGCATTCTTTCTCCACATTGTTGTACCGGTGTTCGGCTCCGACCATCATCCTACTGAGGTAGTAGATAGCCTGTTCATGACCCGTATCATTCTTTTGTGCGAGAAGAGCTCCCAGAGAATGATCCATCGCTCGAACATACAACACGAATGGTCTCCCTATGACGGGAGGCACCAAAATTGGCGGACTAGTGAGGTAACATTTGATGTCGCCGAATGCTTGCTGGCAGGCTTTGTCCCATATGAAGGATACTCCTTTCTTCATGAGGCAAGAAAAAGGTTGACATCTCCCAGAGAGGTTGGATATGAATCTCCGGATATAAGCCAGACGACCTTGAAACCCCCTGAGTTCTATCAGATTATGGGGTGGTCGTATTTCTAAGATGGCCTTGACTTTATCAGGGTCCACTTGAATGTCTTTGGCGGTAATGACAAATCCCAGGAATTTGCCATTGGATACACCCAGAAAGGACTTTGTAGGATTCATTTTGAGTTGATGTTGGCGCATCAAGTCAAATACTGTCTTCAAGTCTTGGGTGTGAGTATCCTTGAGGCAGCTTTTGACAGCTACATCGTCTATGTAATATTCCACCGTCTTGCGTAAATGCTCATAGAATATGTTACTCATAGCCCGTTGGTACGTAGCCCCTGTATTCTTCAATCCGAAGGGCATGACCGTATAGAAATATACCCCCAGTGGTGTCCGGAAGGTAGTATGCTTCTCGTCTTCAGGATGCATCTTGATTTGATTATACCCTGAGAATCCGTCCATGAAAGACATACGTTCAAAACTGCATGTATTGTCAATTATGACGTCTGTGATGGGAAGAGGAAACTCATCTTTAGGGCAGACTGCATTCAGATCTTGGTAATCGATGCAGACACGTACTTTTTCATTCTTCTTCATGACCGGGACAACATTGGCGACCCAGTCGGGATATTGTTCTTCACGGATGAAGCCGCAGGCTATCAACTTCTTGACTTTAGCTTCAATGGCGTCCATCATATCCGAGCAGAACCGGCGTTGGTGCTGCTTCACAGGCTTCGAATCGGGCAATATATTGAGCTTATGGGTAGCCACCTTTGGATCAAGGCCTGACATTTCCTTATAATTCCACACAAAGACGTTGATATATTCTTTTATTAGCTGGATAACTTCTTTCCTTTCTACTTTGGAAAGATCGTTACTGATAAATATCGGCTTTGGCGAAAGTTCATCCCCAACGTCAATCTGGGTAACTTTGTCTTCGGTGGGAGGTTCTCTCTGCTCGAAGCGGAACTCCCATTGTGTATCCATTTGCTGAGCCCATGCGTCATTCTCAAACAGTTCAGATTCTTGTTCGTCTGATTCGAAGGAATCCGTCACTACCATATTTACTGATAATGTTTGCTCGAGAGCATGAGATGAGTCGGAGGGCGCTGAGCCGTCTTGAGAGGAGGTAAAGACATCCTTGTTCGACTCAGGAGTCACAAGGAAGGTTGTATACCCTAACCCGAAACGAGTTCGTTGATAGTAGGGATCGCCATGCAGCGGCATTCGTCTACCTTTCCCGTAGTTGAGATCCGATTCCAGCTTCAGGTTATATCCCATACCTTGCATGATCTTCAAGGCTTGCAGGCTGTATCTGTGAACCTGTATTTTACCGGCATCGTCATTGTAAGAATCTTCTTGCGTGGTTGGTTGCTCGCGCATGCTGCCGAAGACTATTGGATGCTGAATGTTGTAAGTAGGTAGGACAATGAAGATTGAATCCTCATGCGGTCCATATATCGCGGTGACATTGGATGATGATGCCACTTTCCATATATACGGATGATAGGAATCTATAGCTTCCAAGAATTTTTGCGCTATAGGTCCTATATCGTCGTAAGGGGAGGATTCCCGATTTGGAGTTTGAGTGTCGATATACTGGAAAAAGGGATATTTATTATCATCTGAAACTTTGTTCCCTATTGTATCTACATCAGTCGGCTGCCTGTTGCGTCGGAGTTTGATGACCAAGGGTAGAGGCTTCTGGTTCAGAGTAATCACTAGAGGATCACCCCCTTTCCCTGACTTGGTCTCGTTCAGGTGGATGGCCATAGGCTCCATGGCTTTTGGACGAGTAGTCCGTCCTTTCACCTTGATTGTCAGAAGTTGCTTGGCAGAGGGTTCTTCTGGCTCCCTGTGGGATTTCTTCTCTGCTTCGGCTGACACCTCTTCCGTATAGTCTTGAGAGTACAACACGACATCAGAGTAGTAGGATTCTACTCCTTTGAACGGGTTCAGGTCAGCAATCTCCGTTTGTACTGTTCCTTGGGCGTCTATATATTTAAAGCATTGGTGTAAAGTTGAAGGAACGATGTTGTGGTCGTGGATCCAAGGTCTATCCAGCAGAATGATGTAGGACACCTCTGAATCGATGACGTAGCATGTAGCTACCGATCTGAGGTTGCCAATCTGGATCCTCAAGCGGATTTTCCCCAACGGCTTACTTCTTCCAGCGTTGAAACCCACGATCGTAGTGGTGGTGTAAGCCAATTCGCTGGTAGAAATCCTCAGCGGTCTGAGCAAACTATGACGAATGATGCTGATTGATGATCCCGGATCTATTTGAATCCGGTCGACCTCCATGGAACCCTATGTACCCGGTATAATAGAGGGGTCTGTCATGCCTGTTATGTTTTAACAGCATGTCATCCTGAGTGAAAGTGATATTTGGGATCACCTCCATCACACTGTGGCATTGAGGACACGCCACGGGTTCTTCGCCAGGGGACTTGAGCTGGGTCAAGTATGCATTCGCCTGCATCAATACTTCACTCAGGGCTTGACGAGTGTCCTGGAAGAGCCTGAGTAGTTCGAAGATGGATAGCCTGGCTGGTATATTAGCCAGTTGGGCCAGGATGTCGAAGTTGTACGGCTTCTCTAAACCTTTGTTCTGAATGTTCTTCACGGGTTTATCGAAGCGCACTTCTTTTTGCTTCCCTTTGTCCGCCGAAGTTGGTCTTGAAGGACCGGTTTCTGGTACGGCGGATTCCGGTTCTGAAGGCTTGGCAGCTGAAGCGTCTGCCGATGCATCTTCCTTGCTGGCTCCATAGTCTTGGAGGTAAGCTTTTTCTGAACGGGTTCCAGTAGTCAAGACCTCATCTTCTGATGCCGAGTGCACCGTAATTATGTGACACGGCTTGTGCTTTGCGTTCTTTTTGGACTTAGCCTTAGCAGCTTGAGTCTCTTTCTTGATCTCTAGCACCAGATCTGGATGAACCCACATAGTCTCGCCCTGCTGGGTAGTTAGTGGTAGCAGGTCATGATTTTGACCTCTAGCAGGAGGAAGATTAACGATGTTTATCGTCGTCCGGGAAATTGGTGTAACGCCGTCCGGGACTTCTTGGGGAGGCAGGTTGCCAAATTGCAGAGAGATCATGTTGGCCGGGACCGTCTTCTCGCTATTGCGCAAAGTGATGGCCTTAGCATCGATCAGCTCTTGGATCTTCCTTTTCAGTATATAACACGCCTTTGTGGGGTGGTGTATGTACCTATGGAAGATACAGTACTTGGGATTGTTGGTACTGTCGGCCTCGTTGGGCCGTCTCACCTCAGGAAGGGTAATCTTATCGCTTTTGACGAGACATTCGAATATGCTTGGAATATCATCGTCGTCGAAAGAGTACACTTCAATGGGCCTGGTAGTCCCGAGTTTTGTCTGTGTGGTAGCCACAGTCTTTTGCCTGGACTTGTTGATTGCCAGAGCTTCTTTTCCCTTGGAACTGCGAGGGTGGTCGCTGTTGGAGGATGACCTTTTGCCTTTATCAGAGGCTGAGATCATGATGCCATTATCGCGTGCCTTCTGACTATTGTCCTCCGCGGCTACCGCTGAGATGATGAACGAGGGCCAATCATGGAACTGATATGGTCCTGTGAACACCGAGATCACGGGGATAAGGTTCTTCCTGCAGATGTCCACCAATGCCGAGTCCGGAACTCCTGGAGGCATTTGCAAAGTGGCTTGACGAAAACGTTCGATAAAAGTACGAACATTCTCTTTTTTCTTCTGTTTGACTTCGATGAGAGAGGACATAGACATGTCCATCCCTCCTTCGTAGAATCGTGTGAAGAATAAAGCTTTGAAGTCTTCAAAAGAAGTAATGCAGTTGTCCGCCAGGCTGCGGTACCACTGGTAAGCTACCCCCGAGAGACAGCCTTTGAACACCCGAGTGAGGAGGGCGTCGTTCCCTTGTAATAACACCGTCATCATACTGAAGTAGTTCATGTACTGACTTGGTGACATTTTTCCTTCGAACAAAGCCATCGTCTATGGTTTGTATCTAGGAGGAAAAGGGACATCTTCCCAGATAGCCGGGTAAGGTTGGTTGATTCCTAATTTCTTGAGCTGATCTTTGTGCTTCAGGGCATCAAATTGGGCTTTCAACTCCCGTACTGCCTGCATCGAATCTTCAGCCGGTAGCAGGACTACGGAGTAGTGTGGGATCGATTGTATTGCTACTCCAGCGGGAGGTAATATATTCTCCGAGTGAGAAGAGGAGGAACTGCTGACTCTTGATCTTAAGAGGGCTCTTAGATCATGTTGGATGGTGGTAAGTCCACCCCCACACCTATCTGGGTTGGAGGAGCCGATGCTTGAGCCATGGCAGCTGTGTGTTGAGTTAGCATCATCTGGTGCATGTTCTCCATCATGGATTATATCTCCTTTAGAGACATCTCCAGTGTAGTGATACGTTGTTCAGCGCTCCCGGATGGGGAAGCTTCCTCGCATTCGTCTCCAATGGCATAAACTCCCATCTCCCTGGGTGTCATTGAAAGATTAGTATAGGTCTCTGTAGAAGTTGACTCTATACTTCGGCGTCTGATTTGGGAGACTGGTGACCCCCAGCATCAGAATTAGAGGAGTACGAAGCCGGTTGTTGCGACCTTTTATGAGTGTTTTGGAACACCCCAGCTTCGGTGTTCCTAAGGAGCATGTTAAATCTTCTTCGGCTCGGAGTTCTAGAGGGATGACGTCTTGAGTCTGACCCTCCTCTAGGTATGTGCGAAGCTATGTTCACAGATGCATGTATGGGCTCTTCTTCCTGGAAAGATGGAGAGTAGCTCAACCGGTCGAATGCCGACCATTTTGCTTCAGAGCAGCAACAATTAATTACAATCTTATGACTATTACAAGAGTTCTGGATAGGAGGCGTAATAGATATGATGGAAGATCCCCTCTCATTGCGTTTCTAGATTAGATAATTGTGCAGGTCAGGAGAAGTTGCAAAAGAAGAAGACTTGTTCCTTCTGTTCCCATCAGTGGGCATACGAAAGTTGGGAACCATAGTTTTTCCTGTGCCACCTATATACAACAGGTTGGCCATCTGGGTGGCAGATAATCTCCGAGGAGGGTGTCTTCCCGCAAGTTGAGCCTTCTTTACACTGAGTGGCTTTTCATGGCATAATTTGGAGCTCTGCTCTGGTTGGCGTAAGGCTGAGGATGTCCTCAGTCGGCCATCAGCTTCTCGCGTAATCCGGAGGGTAGGCAGATTGTTCCTTTGCTGGCGTAAAGGCCGAGAAGTTGAGTAGTCCGCCGCATGCTTTCCCTTGCGTAGTTTGCAGGGATCATCTGCTTTTCCTCAGAAGGCAGATGTACTTTTGCGCGCGGAGCGCGCTTAGGACTCTTGATTCGGCACTGAGGCATCATCAGAAATTTTGTCTATTCCGTCAGGGACGGGAGACTGAAATTTATGCGCAGAGCGCGGAGTAGGCTTCTAGACTAGCGCTGAGGCATTGTCAGAAGTTTCATTTGTTCTGCCAGGGATAGGAGACTAAATTTTATGCGCAGAGTGCGAATTATACTTCTGGGTTAGCGCTGAGGCATTGCCAGAAGTTTTGTCGGTCTTGCCAGAGATAGGTGACTAAATTTTACGCGCAAGGCACGGGTTATACTTCTGGGTTAGCGCTGAGGCTTTGCCAGAAGTTTTGTCAGTCCTGCCAGAGACAGGTGACTGAATTTTACGCGCAAGGCACGGATTATACTTCTGGGTTAGCGCCGAGGCTTTGCCAAAAGTTTTGTCGGTCCTGCAAGAGACAGGTGACTGAATTTTACGCCCAAGGTGCAGAGGAAGCAAAGCTACAACCTCATTGGTCGGAGAGATCGGAGAGATCGGAGAGTCCACAGGAATGGTAGGGGATGTCTTGGGCATCCAGACCTTGCGCAACTTCCTGTTGCTTTGGACGGAGAGGGAGTGAGAGCTACCCCCTGGTCGAATCATGTCTTCGTAGGCAGACTGGTCGAACTGGACGACCAGTGTCTTCTTTACGGATCCCACGGATACCATATCGTGTTGAGCAATTGCTTTCTCATCATAAGAGAAAGACGTCCCCAGCAGAGTCGCCATCTTATTTAGGATAATAAACGAGAAAAGATTTGATGAATACGGAAAATGAGGTCTTGTGTGAAGACCCGCCCTTCTTTTATGTTTACAAACAAGATTATACAAATTTGATCCTACACGAGTATGTCTAAGTACAATTTATTTAATCTGGGTAAATATTGCTATAGGTGTCTGATCTGTGGTCGATCACTTTGGCCCTTGGACCACACGATGTTTTTGAAGAAGTGCTATGGAAGACAGAAAGCCGCTTCGAGGGTTGCTAAAGAGGGTGGATGCCCGATGCCAGGGTCGTCGATCCCTTCTCTTTGCCTGAGCTCTGGACTCTTTTCTCTCTCTCTCTTGATCTCCTTATCCTATTTCTCCTTTAAATTTGTCCACCTATTCCTCTGTTGATAGAGGCCTCTATTTATAGAGTTTTTAGTAACAGTGACCACACAGTCGGCGTAGAAACCGAGTAGTGGAAAGTACAACACCCTTTTACACGATGGTTTAAAATAACCAATGCCTGCGTATAAATGACCTTTTGATTGAGCATGTGACGCGCGTCCAACTAAGGGACAGAATGCGTATATCTACTACGAAGATCACGGCGTAGAAGCTATCCCTTGTGTAGAAGAGGTTGGCGTAGAAGCCAAATGACTGTCACCATGGCATAGAATCCAAGTAGGCATAGAAGCCGAGCAGGCATAGAAGCCAAGTAGGCATAGAAGCCGGGTGGGCATAGAAGCTGAGCAGGCGTAGAAGCCGAGTGGGCATAGAAGCCGGGTGGGCATAGAAGTCGGGCAGGCGTAGAAGCCGAGTGGGCATAGAAGCCGAGTGGGCATAGAAGCTGCGTGGGCATAGAAGTCACGTGGGCATAGAAGCCGAGTGGGCATAGAAGCCGAGCAGGCGTAGAAGCCGAGTGGGCACAGAGGCCGAGTGGATGTAGACGCTTTTAGCCGAAATTATGGCTTTTGGAGATATAATCAGATCTCATGCATTAAATACAGAGATCTGCCCGCATCCTGCGCATTAAATGCACAGGCGTGTTTTCGAAGCTTTGCTGTCCCGCAGATTTACCATCATTCTGTATATTAAATGCAGATACGCGCCTCAAACTTTGTACGAAGAGACACTGATGACGTGGCAGCCTGTTTGTCTTCCGTAGAGCGTAAGAAGCTCATGTCTACCCGTGTAAAACTAGGCAGCGTATCCCCTTGTCTGCGTAAAAGCAGTTTACGCAAAGGAGAATGCCACTAAACGACGGTTCGGTGACATTTAATCAAATCTCCAGCATTAAATGTGGAGATCCGCCATCATCCTGTGCATTAAATGCAGAGGCGTATTTTGAAGGTCTGTCACTTGGCCTGTGTATGGCGCAGAGACGTGCCTCAGGCATCTGTCAGTATTCGGTGCTTCAAATGCAGAGATGTGCCTTGAGAACCTGTCACCGCTCTGTGCATAAAATGCAGAGACGTGCCTCGAATCCCGTATGAGGTACATCTTTTGACGTAGCAGGAGGTTTGTCTTCTGTGGAGCGTAAACAGCTCACATTCGCCTGTGTAAAACTAGGCAGCGTATCCCTTCGTATGTGTAAAAGTGGTTTACGCAAAGGAAATGGCAGTAAATAACAGCCTGGGTAGCAGTGCCGCGCCATCATTATAGCCGTCGCTTGGGTAGTCGTATAATACTTTTTGTCAGAAGTCCAGATGTCAGGTTTATTCCACGATCTGACAGGTTCGTTTCGAAGAATACGAAGCGTCCCTCGTACACTTCAATGCTGTATTGAAAACGGATAAGCTTTACGCAAAAAAGGCGATGAAGAACCCTATTTATGCTGAAGTGGCCTGGACATACTGTTTTACGCGGATGGTCCTCGACCTCATATTTTATGCTGTGCTCAGCGGAAAAGCTCTGTTGTACGCTGATGGCTCCGTGGTCCTCTGTTTACGCTGCTCTGCCTCAATATGCCGCGTATAGCTATCCCGCGTATTTTTCATGCTTCTACAATATTGGCTTTCCAATTCGGATGTTGTTCTTCGCGGATAAAGCTACTAGCTATCAGTTTGTTGACTTTATCTTGGATGGCATTCATGATATTCGGCCGGAACTGCCATTGGTGTTGCTTGACTAGCTTAGCGTTCGACAAGATGTTGAGATTGTGGACCGTAATCTGGGGGTTCAGCCCCGATATATCCTCGTAACTCCAAGCAAGGATATCGATATATTTCTTAACGAGTTGTAGCTAGGATTCCCGATCCTCATTGGACAGACTCTTACTGATGAAGATCGATTTATGGGAGGATTCATCGCCCATATCGATTTGTATGACTTCATCCTCAGTGGAAGATTTTCGTTGTTTGAACCGCATCTTCTATTAGGTGTCTAGTCATTAGGCCCACGGTTCTACTTCAAAGAGTTCAGGTGGATCCTCGTTGTCTTCTTCAGGGTCAGTTGACACTATGTTGGCAGACGATGTTTGTTTGAGCATCTCCCCGATACTAATATCGGAGTCCCAAGAGGAAGATTCTAAAGAGTGAGAGTGTAACTAATCTTCTTTATCCGAGCCTTCGGGAGTCGTGGGAGGCGTGATGTACCCAAAGCCAGGCTTGGTCTTATGGTAGTAATCCTCGGACTTGCCTGCAGGAGCTTGCAGATGTAGAGGCAGCCATCGTCCTTTGCCATGGTTTAAGCCCCTAGTGACTTTCAGATCGTCCTTTGCCATGGTTTAAGCCCTTAAAAAATAAAGAATATTCATAAATGACCAAATATCATAGGTCAAAACACAAACAACCAGTAAGCTATCCTAACTAGGACTACTGTGGATCTACAGGAGGAATAAATCATACTGCTTCCCTGAAATCGATACCGATGTCGATGGAGAAGGTAGTGACGTCGGTGGAGTCTGTGTCGATGAAGGTGCACTAGAAGGACATATCTGCTCTAAATCTGCTAGTCGATGGTTGTATGAATCCATGGTAGATAACAACCTTGAACTGCTATAAACCATTGAATCCTATATCATCGTCAGTCTCTCGCCCATGGACAGCTGTAATGCCTGCAGCTCCGTCATGCTGTGCTCTTTCGACGCTCTAAGATCAGTTGTCATATCCCTGAGCTCCATGATGCTGCGCTTGAGCGTATCAAATCGTGCGATGAGCGTCGCATCGTCTGCCTGCGACTGGGACAGGGGCTACTCCTCCATCCTTCGTAGCAATTCATCACGGAGAGACGCAATCTGATGGTCAATGGTCTCCTAGACTCGGGCTAACACCTGCAAGGGCTATGGGGAATACGCACTTGCCGTGGAGGCCCTATATGACTCTATCGCAACAAGGGTGCCATAGGATCCCGTACCGTAGTACGTACCCCTTTGGAGACCACCAGCGGCGGTCACCCACAGCTCATCCGCCGACGGAGCTTGTGAGGGTTGAGGGGAAGTACCAGCCTTTCCCGCTGTAGGTGCATTAGCAGCCTAAGATACTCGGGCTAGAAAAGTTTGGATACTCGATAATTGCTAATGTGTCTAAGGTACTTATTACTAACTACATGGATATTTATTTGCATATTTTCTAAGTTATATTAAAATTAACACAAAGTAAAGTAATACTTACAAAGGTCTGCGAGGCCCTCTCATCAATGAGATTCTCGCCCTTTCGATGGGTGGCCAGGAAGACGGTCACCATATTGGCATCCTCACCCCTCTGTACCTGTTAAAAATATATTATTTAGTACTAAAATTAAATATTTTATCCTACTACCATTTTATCGTACTTGCATTAAAATAATATATCTGAAATAAAAAATATACCAAACGACAAAAATATTCCGTTATCGGAATCGAGCCGCCACACCATTTTACTACCTTCTGCCTAGCTGCCTTGGCCTTCTCAGACCTTTCCTTGTACCTCGGATCATTGAATCTAGCCCTCACCATAGTCCTCTGCTAAGGCATGATCCAACCTTAGATCGGGTTTCCTTCGCGATCACGAGCCTTCTGGTCATCCAGAGCATCACGGATCAGCTTGGCGGCAACGACAGAAAATATCTACTAGATCAACTCGGCCCGATACGGTGGATAGAAATACGTTTGCTACAAGAAGTAATTTAGTAAGTTATATAATATACATAAATTAGAAGATTGATATAATATACTTTTACCTTGAAGTGCACAAACCAGAAAATACTTTTCTCTCATCCGAAGCATCAGAGTAGTTGATCCAAGGGCCACCATAGTTGTACCTTAGAAAGTGGCCCATGCGTCTCTGTACCGACGAGGGACAATATCTATACAGAGGCAATTATTTTTATCAAAAAAGTGAATATATAATGAATAAAGAAATATACGATATATATGATGCTAAACCAACTAATTGACTTACTTTGTACCGTCGACCCAAATCTCCGTCCTCGTCTCGTCCGGAGGTGCGCATGAAGGATATAACTGATATTGGGACAACGTCGGCTCAACCTCCGCCATATGCTTATCTGTCTCCATGGTTCCATCAGCAGGAGGAACGCTGGACGAGGAGTAGTCTCAGGTCTGTAACTACTCGTCCCAGGAGTGCTGTCATATAACATCGTCGTAGTCAAAGATGTGACTGGTCGATATACTAGAATACTTGGCACCGAGAATCTAGAACCAACAGTAGGCAGTACCGGAGGAGCACTCCGTCTACCTCAGGACCTGCCGAACTCTACATATCGTCCTTTCATACCTGATAACAACATATGATAATAGAATAAATAAACAAATATATAGTACATTCTACATTCAAAATATTATGCATATCTCACAACATTAATAGAATTACACAGTAAATAGCTAGTAGTGTCACAAGTCTAAATGGATAATATATTCTATAGTCAAAATATAGTACATTCTACATAAAAATATTTTATTTTTAATCATCTTCATAAAATTTATCTTGTTCGCCTTCGTTATCCTCCTCTTCCTCTTCCTCATCATCTTCACTTTTATCTACTTTGTCTTCGTCTTTCTCTTCGGATAATTCTACCTCTTCTACATTATTAGTCGTGTAATGAGTAACTTCCGTTGAGTCTACATCTACAATATTTGTTATAAGAGGTGGCTCGTCCTTCTGATAAGCTATTTCGTCAATATCAAAGGTATTTCTAGCTTTTGTCTTGCATACTGCCCACCAATCCGATCTCGCTGTCCCCCGTTTAGGATAAGTTGTGAAGTACACGAGCTGAACCTGACTTGATAGGATAAATGGTTCATAGCGTTGATATCTAAGCTTGTAGTTTATATCCACAAGACCATGCTTGTCAATTTTCCAACCTTGATCTTGAATCGGATCAAACCATTCACACTTGAATAGCATGATCTTAGCAGATTCTGTACCATAATTATATGTCAACTCCACAATCTCTTGTATGATGCCAAAGAAATCATTTCCTGGATCGACGTCTTTGTAGTTTGAAGATTTGATACACAAACAACTATTTTTCGTGGAATCAAGATCCAAAAAGCTGTCTCTGATTAGAGCATTTGTTGACTTGAACCTAAACATATTCATATAGTAACTTGGCCATATTTTGATGGTAGTAATTGGTCCATTGGCTAGTGTTCTAATAGATTCAGTCTTGGGTGTTATTAGACGATCGACCTAAATATCAAAGTATTGATAGTAAGTTATTTATTGTGCAAGTGCATTTAAAAAAGTAATTAACGAGCTTCTTATATATGCGCTCAACCAAGAAGGAAAATAACGTCTCATTTCTTGTTCTACTTCTTCGTCTGTTTTGTAGGGTCTAACCAACCTCAGCTCATCATTATATGTGCTGAAAAATAATGAAGCAACCGCTGATTATTAGAATAATATTAGCTTATACCATTATATTGAGATGACGTAAACGTGAACGTATTAATTACTTACCCCTCTAGCTTCTCCACTTCATCCTCGTCGTAATTGAGTAATATATATAACTTAGAAACCCTTAGCCCGTCATCATTCAAATATCTCTTCTTTATTTTCCTCGAAGGCTTTTCGGACGCATTAAATACTTTCAGTATTGCATCATTAGATTCCTGATATCCGTCATCGTTTCTCGGAGCTCTCGTTCTATTAGTAGCAACATGAGGTTTGAAATACGTTAAGCAAAAGTTTGTAATCTTCTCGAGAATATATGCTTCACAAATAGAGCCCTCAACCCATGCCTTGTTTTTCACCTTTCTCTTTAGGTGATTCAGATGCCGCTCGAATGGGGACATCTACCGATAATTGATAGGACCACCAACATGTGCCTCATAGGAAAGATAAATTGGCAAATGCTCTATGGAGTCAAATAATCCAGGAGAAAACACCTTCTCGAGCTTGCATAGTGTTACCGCAATGTCCTTCTCTTGCTTTTCTAGACGATCGACGAGAAACTTAGTAGATCAAAGATCTATAAAGAATATGCTGAGCTCTGTCAATGGATCCCAAACGACCTGCGGTAAGAATTTTTGAAATGCAATCGGAATTAACCTCTCCATGAATACGTGATAATTGTGGATCTTCATACCCGCCAGTTTATTTTTTTGAGGTCGACTCATCTTCTCAAGTTCGACACGTACTCGTCTAGAAATTTTAGACCCTGAATCTACCTACAAAGTCTTCCTTTATCCTCCTTCTCTAGTGAGAAGTTTGACTTAGGCTACTTTAACTTTCCATTCCCCTCATCTATTAAATATAACGCAGGACATCTATATATTTCTTCTAAGTCCAACCTGGCCTTCAGATTGTCTTTCGTCTTTCCCTTTACCTTCATTACAGTATTAATTATGTTATCAAATACATTCTTCTCGATATGCATGACATCAAGGTTATGTCTAATCAGATTAGTGCTCCAATATGGCAGATCCAAGAATATATTCCTCTTCGTCCAGTTATGGGTGCGACAAATTCGTCATACTTGTACCCCTTTGCAGGCTCTTCGATAGCACTTGGTAAATCTTTTACCTCTTCATATATCGTGTATCCGGGCCACTTTGGCGGTGGATTGGCCTTCTCTACAACGCCCACACGAAAAGTATTCCTGTTCCTCCGGTACGGATGATCCTTTGGCAAAATTGTCGATGATAATCGAAGAAGCATGGTTTGCCTCCATGTTTCAAACAAAAAGCCTTAGTGCGGTCCATGCAATACAGATATGAGAGACGACCATGAGTGCTCCATCCCGATAATATTCCATAGGCCAAAAAGTCATTGATGGTCCACATAAGTGCTGTCCTCATCTAAAAATTCTGATTTCTAGAAATATCGTACGTGTTGGCACCTACTTCCCATAGCTGATTCAACTCATCTATCAAAGGCTGTAAATACACATCGATGTTCCTCTTCGGATTGTTCGGACCCGGGATAATAATGGTTAGAAACATATACAGAGTCTTCATGCACATCTAAGGTGGTAGATTGTATGGAGTGACGATCACAGGCCAACACAAATACTGGGAGTCCGAAAGTCCGAATGGGGTAAAATCGTCGGAGGAGAGCCCTAATATGACATTACGCGAATCTGAAGCAAAATCTAGATACTCTCGATCAAAGTGCTTCCATACTTCTCCATCAGATGGATAATCCAATACTCCTTCGATCTGTTTCTACCTGTGCCAACTCATGTTTTCTGCAGTCCCCTTCACCATAAACAACCTCTGCAACTGCGGCATCAAAGGGAAGTAGTGCATCGAATCGGTATGCTTCCTTGCACCGACAGACTTTCTTCTACCAGTGGCCTTATAGCGATCAGCACCACAGAATCTCTATGTATCTTCATCTTTATCGTCTTTGTAGTACAACATGTACTCGTTGTGACATGTATCAATTTTTTCGTATCCCATCCAGAGCGATCTCACCATCCTCTTAGATCGGTAAATTTTTTTAGGCAATTTTGCACCCTCTGGCAAGATCTCTATAATCAAATCCATCAGTCGGTTATAGCATTCTTGCGACATGTTAAAATTGACTTGATGCTCAACAATCTTGTAACCACCTCCAATGATGAATGATCATCACAACCAGGATATAATAGAGTCCTTACATTCTCCAACAACTCCATGAACTTTACAGCATCAGCATTCTGTGCCTCCTCAGCTACATCATGATTATCCCGATCGAAACTAGTCCCCGCCGTATCAAAAACCATGTTCACCCACCCGTCATCATAAGCAGCATAGTCGTGGACATCCATATAAGACTCCACATAAGGCTCCGACTTTGATGCTAAAGATACAAGTTCTCCGTGCGCGCTCCACTGATAGTAATTTGGCATAAAATCCTTCGAGTACAAATGATATATGACTTCCACTTTTGGATGATATTTTAAGTTACGACATCTCACACATGAACACTTAATTTTGTTACCGTCCATATACTAAGGGAACGCCTTGGCGAACTGCAGGAACTACTATACACCCTTAATGAATTCATCCCGCATACCACACATGTCATCATGATGATGGTTGTACATCCACGGACGATGACGCAGATAATAATTTATATCCATTTCTAGATACTTCTGCAAAGATGAATAGACATCGTTCAAGTATATACTTATATGAATATTTGGTAGTGTATATTATCCAAATGATACTCACTCCAGATATGCAAAGATGAATAGATATCGTTCAAGAAAATAGTTTAAATTATAGTACATGTCACAAGTCTAAATAAATTTCATACTGATATTTTTAATCCTCTTATAAAAATTAATTTTCTTCGTTTAAATACATACATGCACTAATACTCCTATTCCTAGCATTGATACTCAGGAATACCTAATTATGTTATATACCTACTCGTCTACACATATAAGAATACTCAAAAATATAGTACATGCACTGAGACACCTAGTCCTAGCACTGATACTTCTTCGTTCAACTCTATATCCTGGATACTCATATTACAGTGTATCTGTGAGTGTCAACTCTATATCCTAGATATCCACACTTGATATTTGTTTAGGCCATGACTTTCTAATTGAAAAGTCAAGTCATGGATATCAGTGTCAAAATTTTTTGGTCCATGATACATAATTGACACTCACTAATACACTCCTGGATATTCATACTTGACATGTATGCGTGTGTCAATATCTGATAAAATGCTTATAACCTTATCCTCGATATCGTGTCCTAACCTTTTATATCCATGTGTCCTATAATTTTACCATACATATCATGAGATTACATGATACAAACATGTGTGTGTATGTGTGTGTGTGTGTTCGAGTTTGGGTTAGTGTTAGTATCCGCATGTGTGTGTGTGTGTCCGAGTTAGGATTAGGATAGGGTTAGTATCCACAGTACCGAGATATCCACACACACACACCCTCACTGCACTATGCACAAGTGTGAACTGTAAAATTTCTCACTTGATACCCAAGACTGCATCTAACTAACTCAGATAGGGTTAGAGTCTGTGTCGTATCTCGACTTTGGGTTAGGGTCTGTGTCATATCCTGTGTCATATTAATGAAGAGAGATAGGGTTAGGGTTAGGGTCTGTGTCACGTCCTGTGTCGTGTCAATGACACATCGTGTCGGTGTATGTGTCTGTATCATGTTTCGTGTCGTGTCTATGTCTGTGTATGTGTCGTATCCGCTATCAAATATCGTGTCTATATCTGTAAGAGAGATAGGGTTAGGGTTTATACCCTCTATGAATTTATCCTGCACACTACATTAATGCATAAGTAAAATCTCTGACTTGATTCCCCGATACATATATAGAAACCCTATTTAGGATGGTCATACCTATCATTTATCAATTAAGTTAAATACACACATGCAATACTATTTTATAACAAAAATATGTTAAATTAATTAATTACATGGATATATATCGTATTGTGTCTATGTCAGTGTGTGTGTGTCGTGTCTATCTAAGTGTGTGTGTGTCTATGATAGTGTGTCATATCTGTGTTAGTGTATGTGTGTGTCTGTGTCTGTGTCTGTGTGTGTGTGTGTGTCTGCGTCAGGGTTTGTTTGTGACAGTGTCTGTGTCATATCTGTGTCAGTGTATGTATGTCGTATCAGTGTCAGTGTCATATCGTGTCTGCATCTGTGAGAGAGAGAGAGAGGTTTAGGGTTTACCTAGAGGAGGAGGAGAAGGAGAAGTCCAAGGTCGTTGGAGGGGAGAAGCCATGCCGGAAGGGAGGATCCATGCGGGAGGGGGGCACTCGGGGGGTGGGGAGCTGGAGTAGGGGGTTGTGCAAGAGCCGGTGGGGGGGGGGTTGGGATGGGGGGACTCTGGAGTAGGGAGGCTATGGAGGACGCCGGAGGGGGGTACTTCGTCGGAGAGGGGGTAAGAGGGGGGGTTTCAAAATTTTAGGGAGTCGACAGAATGGGGGGAAATGAAATCCTGAACCCTATATTAAATTTTTTAGTGACATTTAGTGACGTCTATTTATGACGTCGCTAATAAAAAATAGCGACGTCATAAATAGACGTCGCTAAATGTCGCTAATTCAAAAGTTTACGATGTTAGCTATATCGCTAAAAAAGTCGCTAAAAATAAAAAAATTCAATGTCGCTAAATACGTCGCTAAATCAAAAATTCAACGACATTTAGTGACCTTAAAGAAGCTTATAGCGACTATTCTTTTAAAAACTGAAGTACAGTCGCTAAATATCGCTATGTGTCGCCAACAGCGACGTATAGCGACGTTTATTTTTGGAGTCGCTAAAGTCTTTAATATTAGCGACATTTTATTATGACATCGCTAAGAATGTCACTATTTTATCATATTTTGGTAGTGCAACGACTTTGGAGGTCTCCTGCGCAGCTTTACCACTAGAGGTTCAGAAGTCGTAGTGGGTGCTAGTTCTTTTTTTAGCGGTCGACTTGATCTATGAAGGCGAACGACCAGAGGCTTAGGTGCTTTACTGTATAGTTTTACCTTGAGAGGAGGGGGTGTGTCGGGAGCGCTTGCTTTGAGATGGACTCTCAAGGGCTCGTCCGATATTGTCCTACTCTTTGTCTCATCGTCGGCATCATTGCCACCTTCATCTTGGTGGACTTGCTTGTAGAGGATCGAGTCAGAGTAACAGGCCTCGACCCCTTTGAATGGATCAATGTTGACAATTTTTTGTCTTAACGATGCCATGATTGTCCACGTACTTCAAGCACTGGTGTAAGGTTGACAAAACGATCATATACTAATGTATCCATGGACATCCCAACTAGACTCTGTAGGATACGTCTACATCTATGCCATAGCAGTGACCTCTATTTTTATGTCGCTGATCCGACACTTCAAGCGAATCTTGCCCAGAGGGTAGCTCCTTCCTACGTTGAAGCTGCTGATGGCAGTATTGGTAGCTGCTAGGTGATACATCGGGATGCCAAAGGTCTAAAGCAGACTCCATAGGATGATGCTGATGGAAGAAACTGGGTCGATGTGCATCCTGTCTACCTTGATAGCGTCGATGTACCCTGTGTAATATAGAGGATGATCGTGCCGATTGTTCTTCAATAATATATCCTATTGCGAGAACGTGATATTGGGTATCACCTCCATCACATTATTGCAGTATGGACACACGATAGGATTCTCAACTGGCGGCTTGATGTGCGCTAGGTAGGTGTCGGCATTCTGTAATACCTTACTCAGAGCAACCTTAGTATCTTTGGAGAGTTGGAGAAACTCGAATAGTGACAACTTCGCTAGAGTATTGACCAGTTGTGCCAAGAGGTCAAAGTTGTAGGGCTTCTCCAGCCCCTGAGCAGTATCTTTGTGCAACGGTTTATCTAAGTAAGTTTTTTTCTGCTTAGACTTGTCCGCTGCTGGAGGCTGTGATGGACCCGGATCGGATGAGGCAATTGGGAGTACACCATCATCAAAAATATCGTACTCTCATTGGCATGCCAGGCCTGACCTTGTTGTTCCTGCTATAGCTTATTCGGATGGGATAGAAACCATATAGCAGGATTTGGACTTCTTGCCTTTGGACTTGGTGGCAGAAGATGTTGTCTGCTGTATCAAGTCTGGAGCAAGATCTGGATAGGCCCACATGACCTTCCCACGTGATGTAGTTTGAGGTATCAGCTCGACTATTTGGTCACAAGCTGGTGGAAGATTGACAACCTTTATTGTAAAACCCCTATTTCTAAAAACCGTAATTATTATTATTATTTATTAATTAATAATTTAATTATAGTAATTAATGGCTAATTAGGAGAAATAGATTTTTATTAATTTTTATTTTAGGTGTTGGGGCACTTAGAGGATTTATGGGACCATTATGAATTTTTTGAAATTTATTTCATGTAGGAGACCCCTTGAGCAGTTGCTAGCTTAACGGTGTGCATTAATATAATCTAGAATTTTTCTATGAGTATATATATATATATATATATATATATTTAATTGGAAAAATAATACTAAAAAGAAAAGAAAAGAAGTTAATATAAAATAATAATAATATTAACTAATAACCATTCCATTACAACTTAAAGCAAACTATAAGCAAACCAATTCCCACAACCTACCCATATATCACAGCAACCCCTTAGCGTTAGCAACCAACCCCCCTTTAATAACTAAAAGCTACAGCAGCAACTCTAAAGATTCTCCCCCCCGCACGGATCCCTGGGCTAATCCTATTATATATATATATATATATATATATATATATATATATGTATATATCTTCATATATTTATTAAACCCTAACCCTATAAACATCCAGACCCTCCCTCTTCCCATATAGACCTAGAGAGCGCCACCACCGCAGCCGGAGAACCCCGCCAGGCCGTTCAAACAGATCCCGACGACCGCGACCCCGCGTACTGCAGATTCTCACAGCGAGGTACCTGCGTTCCGGAGTTGTTTTTGTCGACTCACTCAACCAAATGTCGTCCCGTATTTATCGGTATGCTCACCCCTTAATCCTCTTCCATATCTGTGTGTTAGTAGACCTCGAACAACGCATGACCATAGGCAAAAATAGTACCAAAGTTGGCGCAAACAGACCAAATTCTGGGAACGCAGAAAACTGCGGTGACCACCCATATTTCAGAGTTCGTATCTCCCACCAGAGAGATTCGAATTCGGTGATTCTTTTTGGTATGCGTAGAACACTTGACCTAGTTTAATTTTTGTTAAATAACCCTAGATTATTAACTGCTGTAGACAGAATTAAATTTGTTGGAAAACCCCGTGAACCCACTTTTCTAGATTTCCAAAAGTTGTGAAACGGAGCGCGTTCCAACAAACGAGATCGCTCCGCCGTGTAGCAAGTGTACCAAACGGTGCGTGCAGTGTAACCGGACACGTAAAAATTCGCGGAGACTGATTCGGACGCGTGCGCGTGCCGGAATCTGCCTGTATCCGCGAACATACCCCGTGTCGCAACTTTTGTGGAAGTCACGCATATTTTGTGTACGCTTGTCAGATTGCGATGAAACTTACGCCACTGGACTCTTGGTAACACGCTGGTCCTGTGACCCAATTTTTACACAATTCTGAGACAGTTGACCAAGTCGCCAATTGGCGGGCCCCACTGTTGACATTTTGGACGAAATTGTGTCCGGCTCATCAAAATCCACATTTGGACATACCGTTGGGTTCGTATTGACATCTAGAATTTGTTTGACCTATAATCTATCCCATTTAGAGACTGTTACCCTTGGCACGTATTTTGGTGCAAAGTGGGCCACACGTGGACCCCACTTTTACCCAAAATTACTGTTTTGCCCCTGTGTCCAAATTGGACGAAAGGGAAGTACTTTTTAGCTATTTTGCTTATTCTGGGAACGTTGGTGACATCTATTTCAGCATCCAGAGACATTTGTTCTGAGGCCATAGCTTCTGATCCTATGTGCTTGACTTCTGGACAGTACACCTTGCAGCTTTCTTACCAGGCAAGATACCTTGCCAATTTGCTTACAGTATTTTACATGCTTAGTATATTTCTGTATATTTCTTGCATGTGTAGTTTTCTTTCAGTCATTACTATGTATTAGATATGTTGACACACACGTGGCACTTAGTGTCATCGAGGGCAATCATTAGGCGTATGGGCTTTTAACCACTCTGGTAAACCGTAGTAACTAGCACGCACTATGGTGGTCGTGTCCGATGGTCGCTTCCCCCGAGGTATGTCGATTGATGGAGTCTGAGGGTCGCTACCCTAGAGGTATGTCGGCTGATGATATCCACTAACGAGCGTGAGTTGTGAGGATTAGATCGAGTAGCCTACCCTTGCCCATACGTCAAAAAGTTGTCCACATTTGCATTAATATAGATTGTCTTGTACAGTGTACTTATTTATTTTCAAATTATATGCATGTTTACTGTATTCAAGTTGGCTCGCTTTTCTGTATCTTGTTACGTCCCTCTGAGGACCTGGTCCCCTGCCAGGTGTATCTGTTCTTGAGTATTTGCAGGAGCGCAGATTTGGATGGTTATATATGTTTCGAGGATGTCTTCTCTTTGATGCTGTGGTCGTTAGCTGGTATTCTTATATTGTGTTTATTGTGTTTACCCTTCCATTCGAGTTGGTAGTAGATTTGTTTCCATCCAACTATCATCTTTAGATACTTGTATTGAGATCTAGTTATATAGATGCTGGTTATTCATTTATATTGATTTTCTGTGGATGAGATTTAGATTGTACCCTATGACTTGTGACATATATTTATACCACTTGTGGATTGATTTTCATATTACAGCGTACGTGTGGATTTTGGTTTCCATATATTGGAGTTGCCATATCCATGCGGCTGGCATGCTTACGTGTCCTAGTCCTACATATTTTGGGACTGGGGCGTGATATTTATTGTTGCCCGAAGGATCAGGATTACTCCGTCTTGGACTTTCGTTGCTGAAAAGTTATCGAACTGGAGAGAGACCTTGTTGGCGGCAATTATTTTGTCATCGAAGTCCAAGATAAGGGCCTTGGTGTCGAGCAGACGCTGGATGTACCATTTCAGTATGTTGTAATCCCGTATTGTATGGTGGACGTATCGATGGTAGTGACAGTACTTTGGATTATTTACCTCAACAGCCTCAACAGGGTGCTTAATATCGGGGAGTCGAAGCTTTTTTTCCTTCATTAGCACGTCAAAGATTGCCATGACATCATCATCTTCGAAGGAATAAGTTTCTTTAATTTTGGAGCCTTTGTGGGCTTTGTCTCGGCTTCTTGGTTATGTTGGCGACAAGAGCCTGCTTTCCCTTGCCATCCCGGGTGTTATTGCCACTGTTGTTGTTGCTGCTATTTTCCTCTATCATCAGTGACGGGGATCTGTATTCCCAAGAGGCGGGCATCCTTTACTTTCTTCTCAGCACTGAAAATGTTTGTGATGAACTTCATCCATTATTTAAATTGAGAGTCGTCCATCCAGAGTCCGACTGTGGAAATAAGATTTCTCCAGCAGGTGTCCATTAGTGTGGACTCAGGATTACTGGAGGATAACTTTAGCACCACTTGCCTGTACCGCTCGATGTAGTCCCGTATAGACTCTTTCTTTCTTTACGTGATATCTATTAAAGATGACATCGTCATGTCAGTTCCCTCGTCATAGAACTAAGCGAGGAAAAGACCTTTGAGATCGTTGAATAATAAAATACAGTTGCCTTGTAGGATGCAGAACCAATCGAAGGCTATTCAGATAATGTCTCGACAAAGAGCTTGGTTAAGAGGGTATCTTTATGAGGTAGATGCCCCGTTACTGTCATGAAGTAACTCATAAATTGACGAAAATATATCTTCCCATCAAACGGAGTAAAGTTGAAGGACTTGTACTTGGGCAGGTATGGTACATCTCTCTATTCAAGGGGATATGGTTGTCAGATCCCAAGTTCATGCAGTGAGTCCCGATTGCCCATTGAGTCTAGGCGGACCCGGAGTTCTCGGACCTCCCATATTGCTTCCCGAGCTTCATGGACTACAGAAGAAGCGGATGATACGGGCAGGGGATAATTACTGCCAGTTGATAGAGTGATTGTATTTGAATCCCCGTTGGTCCCAGGGTCCAGGCTTGCTTGACCAGAGGCCCTTGCTGGTTGTGAGGCTATATTTGCCTTGATCTTCAGCATTGTCTGGGTCAAGGCTTGCATTGATTCGCTCATGGTTTGTATCATGATCTCGAGGGTTTCGAGGCACTATCGATCGTTGGAGCCTTCGTGATCGTCCCATGCCATGTATGTTGTTCTCATATGGGGAGAAATAGATGTGATAATGGACATCATATTTTTTACCTCAAACTCTTGTCGTGAATAGTCATCCAGGAAAGCTGGTAGTACCGCATTCTCTTCGGACTCAGAGGGAATACTATCCAGCGTAGGAAGCTAAATCCTTTTGACGAGGGTGGCTACCCCCAGGGATCTCAGTATCTGTTCCTTGGGAATCACCATTTTCTCGGAATGCTGGATTGTCATAGAGGTCCGGGGGATTACAACCCCCAGTTTGCGTATACACCTGGGGTGTGTTTGATAATAAACGAAAGAAATTAAAACTAGGTTTATACGAAACCCTTTTTTTGGTTTACAAACAAGAAAAAGAAGTACAATTAACCCTATACGAGGATGTTAAGTACAAAAATTTGATTCTGGGGAAATATTGCTATAGGAGTCTGATCTGTGGTCGATCACTTTGTCCCTTGGACCACACGATAACGAAGAAGTGCTGTACAAGACAAAAAAAGAAGCTTCAAAGACTGCAGGAGGGATTGAACTCTCGTTGCTAAAGCTCTCTATATGTGCTCTCTTGACCTTGACCTCTATTGTTCTCCTCCTTTTTTTCTCTCCTGGATTCGACTCCTCGACCCTGGACTTCCGTAGACGGAGGTCTCTATTTATAGAATTTGGTCGCAGTCGGCATAGAAACCGAACAGCGGAGAGAGCTGCACCTTTTATGCAGCAGTTATAATAACTGCTACCCATGTATGAATGATCTCCTGAATTGGCGTGTGACGTGTGTCCCATTATGAGATAATGCGTATAATCGCTCATCGAAGATCATGGCATGCAAGCCACGTAGATAACTGCCCCTTGCGTAGAGATGGTTGGCATAAAAGCCAAATAACTGTCTCGTTGGCGTAAAAGCCAAATAGCTATTCTGATGGCGTAAAAGCCAACTAGGCGTAGAAGCCGAATAGTTGTCAATTTTGGCGTAGAAGCCAAGTAGGCATCAGGTTGGCGTAGAAACCAAATAGCTGTCAGGTTGGCGTAGAAGCCGAGTAGCTGTCATATTGGCGTAGAAGCCAAGTAGCTGTCATGTTGGCATAGAAGCCAAATTCTGCGTAAATCTTGATGCTGCATGGATAGGTAACCAGTGTAAAGATAGCCAGTTATCCTTCTTTGACTGAGATTTTGAGCATATTCTGGGACAGATAGCCTTACCACGCACCTTTGCAAATATAGCCTGAGTTGGCGTATTTCGAGGAGATAGCATACGATGTACTCTTATAGTTGAAAATAGCCAGTGTAAGCCCCTGATTTTTTCAAAAATATTAAAATTGGATTTTCCGCAATTTTCTAGAATTTTCTGGGAATTTTCTGTAATTAAAATCAGGGTTTTTAAATATTAAATAATTTTTAATAGATAATAAACGATATTAAAATATTATGAAAATAATATTTTTGGGTGTAAAATGAAAAACTGGACTTAGGATAATTTTTCTGGAATTTATTGGACCCCGGACCTATTTTTAATCACCTAAAAACTATTATTTAGTTATTTATTATTAATTAATTAATTATTATTAATTAATTAATTAAGTATTATTTATTATTTATTATTTTTATTTTTATTTTTTTTATTTTTCTGTTTGAGGGCCGGCCCGGCCCAGTGGACCAGCCCAGCCGGCCCAGCCCCAACCATTACCGGGTCGGGTCGGGTCAGACAACCCGACCCGCTAGCGACCCACCGCCCACTGACCCGCTCCCCAGCCCCTCTCTCCGCCGGAACCGCTCCCCTCCGCATCCGACGCCGCCTCCCTTGGCCCGCACCACCACCTCCTCTCCCTTTAAATACCGCCGTCGACCCCCCTCTCTCCTCCGTCCGACCACCTCGCCGCCACCCGAGCCACCACCGGCTCCGCCCTAGACCGCCTTCTCCTCCTCCTCCCGTCTCCGCCCTCCGGCGCCCCGCCAGCACCCGTCTCCTCCCCGCAGCGCCGAGCCACCAGCAGCAGCGGCAGCCAGCGCCTCCGGCCACCGTCCATCGGCTCCGCCGCCACCGGCCACCGCCCCATCTCCCCTCGGCGAACCGTCCCCCGCCCTCGCCGGCGCATCTCCGGCCGGTCCCCGCCGTCCACGGCCAGGAAACCCGCAGAACCCTAACCCTAGCTTTCCCTATTCTTCGTGTCGTGTCGGACACGACACGGACACGGAAATTTCTGAATTTTCAGAGCAGGTTCAGGTACTCGTATCTTGCACCCTGTATCTCCGTTTTCGATTCTGTAAATTTCTACGCGAATCCTGTGTGACCCTCTCGGTGTCCGGACAAACTGTTCGGGGCATCGCGTCCTGTGGTGATCGCACACCGCGATCAAAAAACAGGAAAAACCAGACCCTGTTTTACCCCGGAACTGAGTGTGCCCCGCCAAACGGGACGACTTGGTCGCGTGCGGTCTTCACAGATACGTGCGCATCGTCGATACGGACGTGTGAGTTTTCGCGGAAGTTAATTTGGGTGTGCGTGCACACCGGAATCAACGCGTATCCGCGGACATCGTCCCGTATCCGACTTTTCTACAATACGCCCTAACTTCTTGTACACTCGTCAGATCGAGACGAAACTTGCGCCATCGGACTCGTAGCGATACGCTGGTCCTGTGGGTCAAGTTTGGTTCGATTCTGAGAACGTTGACGAAATCGCGTGTCGTGGGCCCCACAGGCCCCGCTCGATGGGCGATTTTGTGTTTGGCTCATCAGAATCCAAATCTGGAAGTTCCGTTGGGTTCGTATCAGCGTTCCTGACCTATTGACACTAAGTTTGGTGAATTTGGAGACCTTTGACCCGGACACGTTTTTCGGTGCAAAACGGGCCCACCGGCGGACCCCGTTTTGATCCAAAACTGCCGTTTTTGCCCTTGTCTCCAAATTGGACCCAAGGACAGGCGTTTCTAGCTATTTGATATCTTCTGAGCATGATGGTAATATTTATTTCAGCATCTGGACTCATCTCTAGAAATTTCCTCGAGACATAACTGTAATTGGATCCAAACAACAAGCAAGTACCTGCACTTCAAGTTTAATCTTCATATTGTGATAATTAGTTCCTTGCTCTACTAGTACCATTGGATGTTTACACGTAGTGTTAGAATCTGGATTTCATGTCTTGAATATTGGAATTCATGTCTTGCTTTTCGTGTCGGGTGGGAGAATACTAGGAGGCATGTAGTTTACCCTTCCCCCTATTGTTTAATAGCTGTTGGTACATGACTGTCCATCAGCCGAATCTCGATTATATTGTTTAATAGCCGTCTATGACGGCCGGATTAGCCTTATAAACCCCTACATGCTAACTATGTATTCTAAAATAAACACAAGTTCACACAGATAGCTTCTGGTCTTGTTATAGTTCTTGCTGACTGTTGTAGTTTCATTTCCTGTCTCATTTATTTCCTGCTTTCTCATATTCCTGTTTATAGCATTAACTCTGAGATATTGATGTTCTTCTATGCAACTTTTTCAACATGATACTCAAGTTAATTGTCATGAATATTTAGTTTAATCTTGTTGTGCATTGTGTACTTTGCTCCTTTCCTGACTGGATCCGTTGTTTTAGGCGATGATGAGAACTTTGCCCCTACCTATTATGGCCCCTATGAGTTAGCAGGTGACACATATGAGGAGCCAGTTCCCACTCAGGAGACTACCTTTGAGGAGGAGTAGCCAGTTAGTTATTATTTTATTTTCTTTCAACACATACTCGGGTTTGTCCCCGATCTATCTTCTGGCTTTGTATTAACTATGGATCTGTTGTCACAATTTGTTTTATAAAAGTTAGCATTCCTATTTCTTGTTACTTTCCTTGTCTATTTATTGTGGATGAGATAGATTTAAAATTACCTGTGATGACGACCTAGACAGCGTACTACAGCCGACACTGTGGCGTAGGCTGGACGTGCCCACGCACTCGTGCCCGAATAACCGGGGGCGGGTCGTGACAGCCAGGTCGGCGTATTTCAAGAAGATAGCGTACAACGTGCTCCTATAGCTGAAAATAGTCCGGTTGGCATAATATGCGGGGATGGTGATATGGACGTATTAGCCCTAATTATAGATCACCCAATCATTAAAAGAAGAACCAAATCTCATGCATTAAATACAGAGATCTGCCCCCATCTCGTGCATTAACTGCAGAGATGTGCCTCGAGTTTTGTACGAAAAACAGCTTTTGACGTGGCGATTAATTTTGTCTCTTCCTGAGCGTAAAAGCTCGTCTTTGCTTATGTAAAGTAGGCAGCATATTCGTTGAATGCGTAAACGACGTCTTATATCAAGGGTTATGTCACTAGACGACAGTCTGGGGCTCTGTGCTGAATCATCATTACAGCCGTCCTCTCAATCGTCGTACAGTACTCTTTGTCAGGAGTCAGGTTCACTACTTCTACTGACAGGGTTATTTCAGGAATACGAAGAGTTCCTCGTACAACTTCCCGCTGCATTAAAAGCAGATGGGTTTTACGCCGAAGTGGCGATGTAGTAATCTTTTTACGCCGAAGCAGTCTGGAAATACTGCATTATGCGGGTTGTTCTGGAGCTATATTTTATGCTGAATAGCGTTGAAGCTCTGTTGTACGCCGATGGCTCTGGAGTCATATTTTACGCCACCCAGTACTGGAGCTCTATTTTACACGGACTTCCTGTATGTTGAGGGTTTTACGTGTATGATTCCCCATCGTATTTTTCATGCTTCTACAAGACCCCCTTCAAAGTTTTCAAATTCCTCATAATTTGAAACACTTTGAATGAAGCATGAAACGGTCAAGTTTGACTCATTCCGCGAGGCTGATTTCTCGAAAAATATTTAGGAATTTGTTAGGATTTGGTGTGATCTCCTCTGCCTATATAAAGGCGAATGAGTTAACATGTTTTTCTCACCCTTCCTTCACCACAAAGAGATGGTTGTCGAGCTTCGTCGGGTTGACTTGAGGAAGAAGAAGATCATGTTCTTCCAACATGTAAGGAGCCGTAAAAAGAGGCATCTTCGAGCAAATGTCCTCTGCAACGATGGATCATGGAAGGATATCCTAGCTTCCTTTGCTCGGGATGATCAGCAATTTTATATGGCGATTCGTTCAGGAGAGAGGAAGGGTCGTATTGGACCACACAGCTTGCAAGCTGTATTTTCTTCCATCATGGCGCTGGACGAGGCTAGGCATTTTGGCCCTGTCTTCCAGTATTGAGTTGGGTCTGAACCCCCAATACAAATCTAGGGCATGCCTGCCATGGCGTATGGAGGGTGGGCTTGCGAAATTGATACATGCCCAATTTTGTATCCTCCCGCCATTAATTATTTTCTTGTTAATCGGCTGCGGAAGCCGATTAACTGCTGTAGAAGACGAAAAAGATCTACACCAATATGAGAACCTGGCAAAACATATTCTTGGTGTGATCTTAAACGAAAATGAGAAACCCTTTGTAGAAAAAGGATTTCTATCATATATAATCATGAAGATGAAAAACCCTTTATAGACTGGATTTCTATCATATGTAATCATGATTAATAAATTTGTCTTCTTTTACGCATCTGATGATTTGCCATATTTGCTATGAGAAAGTCTGAATAGTGTGCAACTTTGGCACGTCTGAATAATTTTATGCCGACTCTAATAAAAGAGTATCTGATCTCGTCCCATCTTTTACGCGTAACAGAAGACGCATAGAAAGCTCCTTAGCATTAAGTTGAAGATCCAAACTGTCATGCTATTTTTGGACGAGGAGTTGCATAGAGTTCTGAACTGTCACTTCTCTGATATGAAGAATTCTTGTTCAGATAATCATCTTCAAGAATGATTTCCCGAAAAATCCTTTGAAAAAGGGCGAGAAATGTCTGTTGACCAAGTCATACTTGAACTTTTGTAAAATATTCTGACTGGACTTTGGATGGACTTCCAAATGGCCCAAGAAGAAGAATCATCTTCAATGCTAAACTCTATGTATTTCAGGCACTTGGAATGTTTTGTAGCCAAAAAGGAGCATCTTCTGCGTAAACCCTTGTAATTGGCCGTTTGTAGCTTTTGAGCGTAGAATCATAGATTTGTAGCCTCTGAGCGTAAAAAGCTTCCGAGCATGAAATTATAGATTTGTAGCCTCTGAGCGTAAAATCGTAGGTTTGTAGCCTCTTGAGCGTAAAAGCTCCTAAGCGTAAAAGCATCTTAGCGTAAAACCGTAGACTTGTAGCCTCTGAGCGTAAAACTGTAGATTTGTAGCCTCTCGAGCGTAAAAACTTCCTTAGCATAAAATCATAGATCTGCTCTGCGCATAAATTCTGGATCCACTGACTGTCCGTCTTCTCTAAATGGTAGGCTGATGTGGTCCCAAATCATAACCGAATATTAAATATCGGATTTGGTTAGGGATTCGAAGAGTCATCCGAACTCTATAAATAGTCCAGGGTCTGGAGAGAGAAAACTTTTATTTGTTTTCATAAAACCCTTGCCTTACAAGAACCCTTCTTCTTTTTCTCTTTCTTGAGAACTCAGAATTGCCATGGCACCAAAACAGACTTCCACTGCTAAGAGAAAGAAGGTCGCTTCCTCTTCCCGCTCCACTGCTCAAGCATGAGCAACTCCCATTAGGTTGAACGAGCCTCGATCGGAATGCAGCGCTCCGCCGTCGAGCTGTGCTCCGGACATTACAGGTAAAGACTTTGGGAGGAAAAATCCTTCGCACACGTTGTACGTGTACGTGCAAGGTCATCTTTTGTACTGAGAGCCTCTTCTAGGAGGATGATGTACGGAGATATTTTATTATTACGCGCACATTCCTAATGTGTCGACGTAAAAACTCTAAATTTTTGTAGTCTGGCGTAAAAACTCAGACTGTCAAGATTTGGCGTACACTACAAACTTTGAGTTTTACGCGCTGGATATGAATATCGGCGTAAAAATTCAAATTTTGTCAATCTAGCGTAAAAGCTCAGATTATTGGATACTACCAACCTTGAATTTTCCCAATGGAAAATAGTTTCCAGCGTAAGACTCAAATTTTTGTAGTCTTGGCGTAAAAGCTCAAACTGATAATCTTTGGCGTAAAAAGCAATAGTGTAGCGTCTAATGTAGAAACTGACTTGTTTTCTTGCATTTTTGTAGTGGACTTGCAGATTTCTCCTTTGGCTGAAGTTATGGGCACTGCTGCCGGGATGTTGAGCTCAAACTATTTGGAGGACTTGTCCCATGTGACATTCCCTATTTATGGAGCCAATTATCCTGAAGAAAGGGGAACCCTTATCTCATCCCAGGGAGAACGCATGCTGCTGAGTATGATCAGTGGGGAGCCCCTGACATACCTAGACGGGACGGAGTATAAGAAACCTGGTTTCTTATTCGGGAATTTTATCAACAAATAATCCCAGACCAAGCCCAAAAAGGAGGATTGGGTATTTACTGCTGAGGGCACGGTGATGTATCAGCCCAAGATGCCCAGGGATTACCCTATTTCTGCGTTCTTCCACGCTACACATCCTAGGAAGATGTCATGGACCCTGACTCCCGATCTTCACGGCCGACCGGGAAAAATTTTATACAGCAAGGAATACGACGGGGGGGCCTGTATGAGCTGTACCTCGGGCCCTGTTATGCCCTTTAGGGGATTACTGCCGGGTAGTGTCCCGAGCGAGGATTCGTCGCTGATCCAGTCAGTTCAGATGTTGACCTTCTGCAATGACTTTATGGGGCAGGGAGGAATGTACCCCAGGGTCAACCCTCGGACCAGTGGATGGCTTAGCCAGGGAAATCTTCGATGGGCCAGTTTGACTGCCTGGGCCCTGAAACACTTCCAAACGGAGCTGAAAAGTATTGGCTTGTTCGCGGCTGTGAACGCCACAAGTGTTGGGCTGTCTGTCAACCCTAACTTGGTTTTAGCCTTGATGGAGCGATACAACTCGCTCACTGGGACTTTTGTCACTCCGCTGAGTGAGTTGGGCTTAGCCCTTCATGAGATGGCAGAGATTTCAAGGCTGCCAATGGGGGATGTTCCTTATGAAGAGTACGTCCCTACAAACAAGGAGTTGAGGGATACAAACCCTCGGGCGGTGGCAGTATATCAGGAGCTGATGTGCCACTATCTTGCCTGCACCACTTTCTACAAGGAGCCTTCTGATTTGGCTCACATCAACAAGTGGTCAACCTATCTCTTCTTCCACCAGGCCAGAAATGTTAAGCCGGACAAGGTGGTAGATAGTCGAGATAGGCCTTTGAACCTCCTGAGCATGCTCAATGCTAACACGGTCGATGACCTTATTGAAGACGCCGGGGCTTCAGATCATATTTTTGACGAGAAGATAGGGGGTTACCCTGCAGGCACAAAAGCCTTCAGTTATATGAGTCATTGTTGTAAGCCTCTGTCAAAGGAAGCTCAATTGGCTGGCTTCCTCTCCGTCTGGCTTCGCCGCTGGGTAGTGCCTGGCATCGCATCTGCAGATCGCATCCATCACAACACCTTATGGCCTGCAGTGCGTTTGGTGTTCGGAGCAAGACTGGGCCTGCTTCCTGCTATGGTATGTAGAATACAAGCAGGCCTGAGGGCCCTTACTGATGGGCTGCTAGCTGATGATACGCAGCGTGAAAGCTTTCCCCGAGTGGAATTACCATTCTTATACTTGATAGGATGGTTAATTCTTCACAACACCAGGGTGATGTCTTCCAGTCCTGCCAGTGGTTCAGGAAATAACTTCTTGTTGAATTACAAGAATTCCTCTTGGAACGTGATGACCGTCATAGATTGACGGCGGGCGTTCAATGTTGTCCACAGCTGAAAGCTCTTCTGTATCGTTCCCCCTGTATATATCAATCAACAGGGGAAGAAACTTAAGTATGGGGGCCATGGAAGGACCATTCTTTCTCCTGAAGCCTTCTACTGGTTGGTCTGCATTAGACCTTCCCATTTGCTGTACAGAAGCGATGACCATTGCTACCTAGAGCCTTATTTGCCCAGTCGGTTCGCCAGGCAGTTTGGGTACGATCAGCTGCATGTGGGGAATGCCATTACCAGCTTCAAGTCCAAAGGTGGACTTATTGATGGAGCCAGAGGATGGCGGTACTTCATTACGGGCTGTACTGGTGCAACTTTTGCTGTGCTCGCGACTTCTCTTTCTATGGAGTTGCACATTCTTCACTCATATGCACAGTTCTATGTGTCCATAAATATATTCCATCATGATTTTGATGTGCAGGTAAGTTTTAGGATGCCCTTCCATAGGTCTACCACAAGGGAGAGGTTCCATCTATTTCCTCGGATGAGAATGAGGACATCGCCGGGGCAGACGAGTTCTTGACAACAATACCGAGAGGCATAATAACTTCGTCGGCAGAGCCTCTCGTTATCCCCCAGAAACGGAAGGCTTCCACTCCGAAAGATCCTTTCCCTCGCAAGAAGAAGATTGCTAGAGGTCCGAAAAGGGCTTCCACCAGGGGGCTCCTAGGAGCGAGCCTGTCGTCTCCCCTATTGGGGATCATTCTTTGATTAGAGGTCTTTCGCCTTTTAGAGAGGGGACCTCCATAGTTCCGACTGGCAGTGCCGAAGATTCTTTGCTCGAGATCGCTGCTACTACTGCTTCTGGTAGTGCTACGAGATCACCTCCGAGGCTGAGCATAATAAGATTCCATATACCTTTATCCAGACCAATAATAGGAGTAACCCCTACTTCGTCTGTAAGTATTTCCAGCGAGATTCCACCCGATGAGCCTCGAGTGGATCTTGGTGAAGACTAGGAAGACAATCTGTCAGTGTCAGTTGGTGCGACTTCTTCTCCAGGTATGACAGCTCGCTTAGCATCATTAAGAAATGATTTAGCTGTACTGGCTGCGGATGCGACATATATACCATCGGCCATAGGTAAATGTTGTCTTTATGCCTCTTTTAGGAAAATTAATATCAGGTTGATATTAACTTTCTCTTGTCTTCTTTTCAGGTGAAGATATCTCAGGGGAGGGCGAAGTTGACGCAACCTTTGACTTTGTTACGGATCCTGCCGATAAAACGGCGGCACTCAACTTTGA
Source organism: Iris macrosiphon (assembly GCA_036927795.1). Classification (NCBI taxonomy): domain Eukaryota; kingdom Viridiplantae; phylum Streptophyta; class Magnoliopsida; order Asparagales; family Iridaceae; genus Iris; species Iris macrosiphon. The sequence continues at coordinate 66,067,016 of JAYESA010000020.1, forward strand.
AGGGGCATGCTTTGAAGCTGTCGATCCTTCCTCCGCAACATTTTTGGGTGTCGCCTCGCCCACTCCAGTCCAGATATCCTCAAAGGAGGATGAGCCCATCATAGCGACTGTGCCTCCTTCGTTGAGTACGCCAGCAACTTCTACCATTGCTGGTGTTCATTCTTTTGTAGCGCCATCTGTAGAGGCAACGACCATGGCAACATCCTCCGTGGTTATTTCTGGAAGGAGATTTACTGATATTGCGGCCACTCCCGGCGTCCATTCGAGCTTTGCTATGCTAGTGGATCAATACACTAGCATATTTTATCTCACTTTAAAGGAGTTAATATCGTTGGTGCTGGAGAAGAACTTAGGTTTCGCTGCTCTGAAGATGTCCTCTAATCTCCTTATCGTGCAGATTAGAAATTTTAATGATAATGACAGAGCTGATGCGCTAGAGCAAATAGTTAATGGTTTGGAACAACCCATTAACGAGTATTTGCAACTATCTCGAGGCAACATCGATGATTCAGGCCGAGTACGACTCCTTGACTGCAAAGTTTGCTGAACAGATGGAACGCTTAAACAAATCCATCCAGGCACAACAGCAGGAGATGGATAAAGAGCAGGCCATCTTGGAGGAGGTTATTCCTCAGATAACCTAGTGCGAGGCCGAACATGAGGGAAATGAAGCGAGGGTCCATAAATTGGAAGCTAAACTCGCTCAGGCAAAGAAGTGGGCTCTCCAGTCCTTGGCAGCTCGAGATAAGTTGAAGGGCCGAATGGATACGGCTCAGTGGAACTTGGCACATGTGGGTATCATTTGTGCCGATTATATACATGCTCGGTCCGAACTATCCCTCCTGAGTGATGATGAGGCACGACTGGAACGGGCTCGCGCTAACATTTTGGACTCCAGGAATGAGAGGATGACCGCTTTTGCGCAGCAGATTCGTAATTTGACTGCTCCTCCCCAATGATGTACTTTTTGCTTCTCTATATAATTTTACTTTTCCCAGAGATAATAAAGCGACTTTATTTGACTTTGTGGACCCATCATTTTTGAATATAAATGATAGGCTAGGGTGAAAGTGATATCAGAGGTAATATGGACGTGATATACTTTCGGTAAGCTTCAGCTGGATATATCTATTCAGAGGTTATGTGGACATGATAGAATATGATCCAACTAAATTTGTATACAAAACACTATCAGAGGTAATATGGATGTGATAGGTTTTGAAGTTTCAAATTAGTTAAACATATCTATTCAGAGGTCATAATAACATGATAGAATATGGTCCAACCAATCTTTGTACGTAGTATCGTCAGAATGAGATCTTCACCATACTCCGTTTAAATAAGGGAGATTAAGCGTAGTACTTCTTTAGGAATTTGCCGTTGATAGGAGCCATTATCAGATCTCCGTTAGGCTTGGCTAATCTGTATGCGCCATTTGAAAATGTTATTTCAATCACATAAGGGCCCTCCCATTTCGGCTGAAATTTACCCTTACTTTTGTGGGTAATGATCATTGGCCTCTTCACAGCTAGAACTAGCTCGCCAACTTTGAACACTCTCTCCTTTACTTTTCGGTTAAAAGCTCTAAAAATATGTGTATGGTAGAACGCAATACGCTGTTGAGCTTGAAGGCGTTTCTCGTCTAATCCTTCTAGCTCTTGAAGCCGTAGTCGATCATTATTTTCCTGAGTCAACTCATTAGCCACTGCTATTCTGAGCGATGGAATTTGGATTTCAATGGGGAGAACTACTTCACACCCGTAGACTAATAAGAATGGGGTAAAACCCGTCGGTGTTCGTACTGTTGTGCGGTATGCCCAAAGGCACTCTCCCAGCTTCTCATTCTAATCTCTTTTGTTTGAAGAGACGAACTTTTTCAAGAGTTTGATAATGGTTTTGTTGAAGGCTTCCTCCAAAGCATTAGCAGCTGGATTGTATGCCGTAGAGGCCATATTTTGTATCCGATTATTATCGCAAAATCGGTGAAATGCTTGGCTGATAAATTGAGGCCCATTGTCATGAATTATCCTTCGGGGTATCCCAAAGCGATAAATAACATGGTGCTTGATAAAGCTGATCACGTTGGATATTTTTACCTTAGCAAGGGGGATCGCCTCCGCCCATTTGGAGAAATAATCCGTAATGGCCAATATGAATCGATGTCCTCTAGAAGAAGACGGGTGAATAGGACCAATAATATCTATACCCCATGCTTCAAAAGGCCATGATGCAATCGTAGGATATAAATGTTCAGAAGGTTGATGTATAAAATCTGCATAAACTTGACATGCTTTGCATTGTCTTGCATATTTCACTGCATCTGCGATCATAGTAGGCCAGTAGTAGCCCATCCTCCTGATACGATCCTGTAACTTAGGACTGGGTTGATGTGCTCCACATACACCGTCGTGAGCTTCTCGGATAACCCGTTTTGCATTATCATCGGAGAGACATCGTAATAGCAGTCCATCGTATGTTCGGCGATATAAACATTGTGAAGGCACATCAAAATAGAAGCGTAATAATCATCTTTTGATGGATACTGCTTCTTTAGGATCTTCTGGTAAGATTTTGTATGATACAAAGTCTATAAAGGGACTTCTCCAGTCTCTCTTAGGAGGCACCGTATTTACAGCGTTGTTGCGTTCTATGTGAAAATTATTTTTCACACAAAATAAATCTCTGTTAAGAAGGATCACCGAATTCTGCCTTCTTATAGGGATAGCTAGATCTGCAGCTAGGCTGGCCAGGGCATCAGCTTCCAAATTTTGAGATCGAGGCACGTGCTCTAAGAAGAATCCTCTGAAGGACATGGCAATCTCGATCGTTGCTTGGTGATAAGGAATGAGGTCTGGATTGTGGACTTCATATATTCCTTTGACCTGATTGATGATCAAATGAGAATCACCAAAAGCTTCCAGGTATTCAACATCCAATTCTTTAGCGACTTGGAGCCCGATTAGTAGAGCGTTATACTCTGCCACATTATTAGAGCAGGGTTCGCTAAGAGAATATGCTCGATAGATGATGAATTTATCAGGAGTGACCAGGATAATTCCAACTCCTGAAACCACGTTTCCCCTGGGACCAGTCCTGGAGGCACCATCGAAGAATAGCTGCCATGTATCACTTTACATTACGGAATTATATTCTACAACTTTGTCGAAAATATCCTCGTATAGTTTGGATGTTTGTGGAATCGGATGAGCAGCTAAGAAATCAGCCAGGGCTTGACCTTTGATGGACTTCTGAGGGACATACACCATATCATACGGTGTTAATAACATCGCACAAGTCGCGAGTCGGGAATTAAGAACACTCGGCTTATTCATCAATACCCGAAGAGGATTGACTCTGGAGATGATATGAATAGTTTGGCCTATGACGTAATGTCGCGTCTTTTGAATGGCGAACATTAGGGCCAAATATTCTTTTTCTACTGGATTGTACCGGTGTTCAGCTCCGACCATCATCATGCTTAATTAGTAGATAGCCTATTCATGACCCTCATTGTTCTTCTGTGCGAGAAGAGCTCCTAAAGAATGATCCATTGCTCGAACATACAGCAAAAATGGTCTTTCTATGATAGGAGGCACCAGAACTGAAGGATTAGTGAGGTAGCATTTGATATCATTAAACGCTTGCTGACAGGCTTCATCCCATATGAAGGATGCACCTTTCTTCATAAGGCAAGAAAAAGGTTGACATCTCCCAAAGAGGTTGGATATGAATCTCCTGATATAAGCCAGACGACCTTGGAATCCCCTGAGTTCCCTCAGATTACGGGGTGGTCGCATTTCTAAAATAGCCTTCACTTTATCAGGGTCCACTTGAATGCCTTTAGCGGTAATAACAAATCCCAGGAATTTGCCACTGGATACACCAAGAAAGGACTTTGTAGGATTCATTTTGAGTTGATATTGGCGCATCAACTCGAATACTATCTTCAAGTCTTGGATGTGATTATCCTTGAGGCGGCTTTTGACAGCAATATCGTCTACATAACATTCTACTATTTTGCGAAAATGCTCATGGAATATGTTACTCATAGCTCATTGGTACGTAGCCCTGGCATTCTTCAGTCCAAAAGGCATAACCGTATAGCAATATACTCCCAATGGTGTTCGGAAGACAGTATGCTTCTCATCTTCAGGATTCATCTTAATCTGATTATATCCTGAGAATCCGTCCATGAAAGATATGCGCTCAAAACCACACGTATTATCGATCATGACGTCTGTAATGGAAAGAGGGAACTCATCTTTAGGGCAGGCTGCATTCAGATCTCGAAAATTGATGCAAATACGCACTTTCCCACTTTTTTTTATGACTGGAACAATATTGGTGACCCAGTTAGGATGTTGTTCTTCCCGGATGAATCCGCAGGCTATCAGCTTCTTAATTTCAGCTTCGATGGCATCCATCATATCCGGGCAAAACCAGCGTTGGTGTTGTTTCACCGGCTTCGAATTGGGCAGTATGTTGAGTTTATTAGTAGCTACGTTCGGATTAAGACCTGGCATATCCTCATAATTCTACGCGAAGACATCGATATATTCTTTTATCAGCTGGATTATTTCTTTCCTTTCTTCTTCGGAAAGATTGTTACTGATAAATATCAGTTTTGGTGAAAGTTTATCTCCAACATCGATTTGGATAACTTTATCTTTAGTGGGCGGTTCTCTCTGCTCGAACCGGAGTTCCCATTGTGTATCCATTTGCTGAGCCCAAGATTCATCTTTAAATGGTTCGAATTCTTGTTTGTCTGCTTTAAGAGAATCTGTCAACACCATATTTACTGATAATACCTGTTCCAGTTCAGCATATGAGTTGGAGGACGATGAGTCATTTTGAGAAAAGGAAAAGGTATCATTATTTGATTCAGAAGTTGCAAGAGACGTGGTATACCCTAACCCAAAACGAGTTTGTTGATAGTAGGGATCACCCTGCAACGGTATTCGTCTGCCTTTCCCATAATTGAGACCTGACTCTGACTTCAGATTATAACCCATACTTTGCATAATCTTTAAAGCTTGCGGGCTATATCTGTGAACTTGTATTTTGCCAGCATCGGACTCGTGAGAGTCTTCTTGTACAATCGGTCTGCTGCGCATGCGACCGAAGACTATTGGATGATGATTGCTGCGAGTAGGCGGGATAATAAAGATAGAATCTTCATATGGTCCATATGTCGTGATGATATTAGATGTTGATGCCACTTTCCACACATACGGATGATAGGAGTCTATAGCTTCCAAGAATTTTTGTGCTATAGGTTCTATATCGTTATGGGGGGATGATTCCTGATTTGGACGTTGAGCATCAGTATACTGGAAAAGAGAATCTTTATTATCGTCAGAAACCATATTTTAGGTTGTATTTACATCAGTCGGCTGTTTATTGTGCCTGAGGTTGATGACCAAAGGTGGAGGCTTCTGGTTCAAAGTGATCACTAGAGGATTGCTTCCTTCTTCTGATTTGGTTTTGTTCAAGTGAATAGCCATGGGTTCCATGCCTTTCGGACGGGTAGTCCGTCCTTTTACCTGGATCGACAGGGGTTGCTCAACAGATGGTTCTCCCGGCTTCCGGTGGGATTCCTTCTCCATCTTACTTGACACCTCCTTCATGTAGTCTTGGGTGTACAACATGGCATCGGAATAGTAGGACTCTACTCCTTTGAACGGGTTAAGGTCAGCAAACTCCATTTTTACTGTTCCTTGGGCATCTACATATTTAAAGCATTGATGTAGAGTCGAAGGAACAATATTGTGATCGTGGATCCATGGTCTTCCCAGCAGAATATTGTAGGACACCTCCGAATCGATGACGTAGCATATAGCTACTGATCTAAGGTCTCCAATTTGGATCCTCAGACGAACCTTCCCTAACGGCTTACTTTTTCTGGCGTTGAAGCCCACAATTATAGTGGTGGTGTAAGCCAGTTCGCTTGTAGGAATCCTCAACGGTCTGAGCAGACTATGAGGGATGATGCTGATCGACGATCCCAGATCTATGTGAATCCGGTCTACCTCCATGGAATCGACGTATCCGGTGTAATAGAGGGGCCTGTCATGCTTGTTATATTTTAACAGCATATCATCTTGAGTGAAAGTGATATTAGGGACCACCTCCATCACACTATGGCATTGAGGGCATGCCACAGGTTCTTTATCGGGGGACTTGAGCTGAGTCAAGCATACATCCGCCTGCATTAACGCTTCACTCAAGGCTTGACGAGTGTCTCTGGAAAGCCTGAGTAGCTCAAAAATGGACAGTCTGGCTGGAGTATTAGCTAATTGGGCCAGGATGTCGAAGTTATATGGTTTTTTTAAACCTTTGTTTTGAATATTCTTCAAAGTTTTATCAAAACGCACTTCTTTTTGCTTGCCCTTGTCCACCGAAGTTGGTTTAGAAGGACCTGCCTCTGGTATAACAGGTTCAGGCTCTGAAAGTTTGGCAGCCGAAGTGTCTGCCGTTGCATCTTCCTGATTTCCTCTATAGACCTTGAGGTTGGCTTTCCCTGAACGGGTTCCGGTAGTCAAAGCCTCTTCTTCTGATGTCGAGGATATTGTAACCATATGGCATGGTTTATGTCTTGAGTTCGTTTTAGACTTAGCCTTAGCAGCTTGAGTCTCTTCCTCAATCTCTGACACTAGATCAGGATGAACCCACATAATCTCACCACGCTGGGTAGTTAGGGGTACCAGGTCATGATTTTGACCCCTGACAGGAGGGAGATTAACAATGTTCATCATCATCCGGGGAATAGGTACCACACCATCCGAAACTTCTTGAGGAGGCAGATTGCCGAATTGGAGAGAGATCATGTTGGCGGTGACCGTCTTCTCGCTATTACGCAGAGTGATGGTCTTGGCGTCGATCAACTCCTGGATTTTCCTCTTTAGCACATAACATGCCTTTGTGGGATGATGTATGTACCTATGGAAAATGCAGTACTTAGGGTTATTGGTACTGCCGACTTTATTAGGCCATTTTGCCTCAGGGAGGGTGAGCTTGCCACTTTTGACTAGACAGTCGAATATGCTCGGAATATCGTCGTGGTCAAAAGAATATTCTTTAATGGGCCTGGAAGTCCCAGGTTTCGTCTGTGTGGTTGTCGGAGTATTTTGCCTGGACTTATTGATCGCCAGAGCTTATTTTTCTTTGGAACCACGAGAATGGTCACTATTGGAGGATGACCTCTTCCCTCTATCAGAGGTAGAGATTATGATTCCATTGTCACGCGCCTTCCGACTGTTGTCTTCAGCGGCTACCGCTGAGATGATAAATGAGGGCCAATCATGGAACTGATATGTTCCTATGAATATCGAGATCAGTAGAAGAAGGTTCTTCCTGCAAATGTCCACCAAGGCAGAATCCGAAACCCCGGGAGGCATCTGTAAAGTAGCCTGATGAAAACGTTCGATGAAAGTATGAACGCTCTCTTTCTCCTTCTGCTTTACTTCGATGAGTGAGGACATAGACATGTCCATCCCTCTTTCGTAGAATCGCGTGAAGAACAGAGTCTTAAAATCTTCAAAGGAAGTAATGCTGTTATCCGCAAGACTACGGTACCACTGATAGGCCACTCCAGACAGACAGCCTTTAAACACTCGAGTGAGAAGGGCGTCATTCCCTTGCAACAACACCGTCATCATGCTAAAGTAGTTCATGTACTGGCTCGGTGACGTCTTTCCCTCAAACAAAGCCATAGCCTGTAGTTTATATTTTGGAGGGAAGGGGATCTCATCCCAGATAGCTGGGTAAGGCTGGTTGATTCCTAATTTCTTGAGTTGATCCTTATGCTTCAAGGCATCAAATTGGGTTTTCAATTCCCGCACTGCCTGCATCGAATCTTTCGCTGGTAAGGGGACCGCAGAGTGGTGAGAGATCGGTTGTATTATAACTCCAACAGGAGGCAATACATTCTCCGAGTTAAGAAGTTGAGGAGCCGCTGACTCTTGATTTAAAACAGGCTCCTGGTTTGCGTTGGATGGTGGCAAGTCCACCCCCACACGTATTTGAGTCAGAGGAACTGATGCTTGATCTATAGCAGCTGCATGTTGAGTCAACATCATCTGGTATATATTCTCCATCATGGAATGCATCTCTTTCAGTGATGTCTCCAATACAGCGATGCGTTGCTCAGTATTCCCTGATGTGGAAGCCTCTTCACGTTTATCTCCAATGGCATAGACTCCCATTTCTCTGGATGTTATTGAAGGGTTAGTATAGATCTCTGTAGAGATTGAGTCTACACTTTCAATATCCGATTTGGGTAACTGGCGACACCCAGTATCGGAATCAGAAGAATATGAAGTCGGTTGTCGTAACCTCGAACGGGTGTTTCAAAACACACCAGCTTCTATATTCTCAAGGAGTCTGTCGAATCTTATTTGGCTTAGAGTTCTAGAGGGATGACGTCTTGAATTTGACCTTCCTCTAGGAATGTGTGAAGCCATGTTCACTGATGCGAATATAGGTTCTTCTTCCTGTAAAGACAAAGAGTAGTTCAACCGGTCAAAAACTGACCATTTTGCCTTAGAACAGCAATAATTAACTACAACTTTGTGACTATTACAACAATGCTCCCTAGGGGGTATAATAGACATGTTAGAAGATTCCCTATCTTTGTGCATCTGGATTAAGAGATTACGCAAGTCAGGAGGATTAACAGAAGAAGAAGAAGAAGAAGGCTTATTCTGCCTTTTTACATCAGCTGGAGCGCGGATATTGAGAATCATAACTCTCTCCCTGCCATATGAATACAGCAGTTCAGCCATGTGAGTAGCACATGATCCATGAGGAGCATATATATCCACAAACTGGGCCTTCTTTACGCTGAAGGGCTTATTCTGGTGTAATCTGGAATTTTGCACAGGTTGGCGTAAAACTAAGGAAGTCCTTAATCGGCCATCAGCATTCCGTGTATTCTGAAGAGCGGGAAGATTTTTCTCTTGATGGCGTAAAAGCCGAGAGGTTGGGAAATCCACCACTTGTTTTCCCTTGCAGTGATTGCAAGGACCATCTGCCTCCTCCCAGAGGGGAGATGTATTTTTTCGCGCGGAGCACGTTTGGAATTTCTGAATGGCGCTGAGGCCTTGTCAAAAATTTTGTCTGCCACGTCACAGACGGAAGACTAAATTTTACGCGCGGGGCACGGTATAGACTTCTGGATTGGCACTAAGCATTGCCAGAAGCTTTGTCTGCCACATCACAGACGGGAGACAGAGTTTACGCGCAAGGCGCGGAGTAGACTTCTGGATTAACACTAAGGCATTGCCAGAAGCTTTGTTTGCCACGTCACAAACGGGAGACAGAGTTTTACGCGCAAGGCGTGGAGTAGACTTATGGATTGGCAATAAGGCATTGCTAGAAGCTTTGTCTGTCACATCACAGACGGAAGACAGAGTTTTACGCGCAAGGCATGGAGTAGACTTCTGGATTGGCACTAAGGCATTGACAGAAGCTTTGTCTGCCATGTCACAGACGGAAGACAGAGTTTTACGTGCAAGGCGCGGAGTAGACTTCTGGATTGGCACTAAGGCATTGTCAGAAGCTTTGTCTGCCACATCACAGACGGGAGACAGAGTTTTATGCGCAAGGCGCGGAGGTTGCGATGCTACAACCTTGCTGGTCGGAGAGAGAGAGAGTCCGCAGGAATGGTAGAGGATGTCCGGGGCATCCATACTTTATGCAGTTTTCTGTTGTCTTGGACAGAGAGGGAAACAGAGCTACCCCCTGCTCGAATCATATCTTCGTAAGCTGATTGGTCAAATTGGACGACCAAGGTCTTCTTCGTTGATCCTACGGATACAGCATCGTGTTGAGCAATAGCTTTCTCGTCAGATGAGAAAGTAGTCCCCAGCAGAGTCGCCATCTTGTGTTTGATAATAAACAAAAGAAATTAAAACTAGGTTTATACGAAACCCTTTCTTTGATTTACAAATAAGAAAAAGAAGTACAATTAACCTTATACGAGGATATTAAGTACAAAAATTTGATTCTGGGAAAATATTGCTATAGGAGTCTGATCTGCGGTCGATCACTTTGTCCCTTGGACCACACGATGACGAAGAAGTGCTGTAGAAGACAAAAAAAGAAGCTTCAAAGACTGCAGGAGGGATTGAACCCTCGTTGCTAAAGCTCTCTATATGTGCTCTCTTGACCTTGACCTCTATTGTTCTCCTCCTTTTTTTCTCTTCTGGATTTGACTCCTCGACCCTGGACCTCCCTGGACAGAGGTCTCTATTTATAAAATTTGGTCACAATCGACGTAGAAACCGAACAACGGAGAGAGCTGCACCTTTTACGCAGCAATTATAATAACTGCTACCCACGTATGAATGATCTACTGAATTAGCGTATGACGCGTATCCCATTATGAGATAATGCATATAATCGCTCATCGAAGATCATCGCATGCAAGCCACGTAGATAATTGTCCCTTGCATAGAGATGGTTGGCATAAAAGCCAAATAACTGTCTCGTTGGCGTAAAAGCCAAATAGCTGTTCTGATGGCGTAAAAGCCAAGTAGGCGTAGAAGCCGAATAGTTGTCAAGTTTGGCATAGAAGCCAAGTAGGCATCAGGTTGGCGTAGAAGCCAAATAGCTGTCAGGTTGGCGTAGAAACCGAGTAGCTGTCATGTTGGCGTAGAAGTCAAGTAGCTGTTATGTTGGCGTAGAAGCCAAATTATGCGTAAAGCTTGATGCTGCATGTATAGGTAACCAGCGTAAAGATAGCCAGTTATCCTTCTTTGACTGAGATTTTGAGCGTATTCTGGGACAGATAGCCTTACCACGCACCTTTGCAAATATAGCTTGAGTTGGCGTATTTCGAGGAGATAGCATACGGCGTACTCTTATAGTTGAAAATAGCCATGTTGACGTATTTCAAGGAGATAGCGTACAACGTGCTCCTATAGCTGAAAATAGCCTGGTTGGCGTAATGTGCAGGGATGGTGATGTGGATGTATTAGCCCTAATTATAGCTCACCCAGTCATTAAAAGTAGAACCAAATCTCATGCATTAAATGCAGAGATCTGCCCCCATATCGCGCATTAACTGCAAAGACGTGCCTCGAGTTCTGTACGAAGAACAGCTTTTGACGTGGCGATTAGTTTTGTCTCTTCCTGAGAGTAAAAGCTCATATTTGCCTATGTAAAGTAGGCAGCGTATTCCTTGAATGCATAAACGATGTCTTATATCAAGGATTATGTCACTAGACGACAGTCTGGGGCTCTGTGCAGAATTATCATTACAGTCGTCCTCTCAATCGTCGTGCAGTACTCTTTGTCAGGAGTCAGGTTCACTGCTTCCACTGACAGGTTCCATTGAGGAATACGAAGAGTTTCTCGTACAACTTCCCGCTGCATTAAAAGCAGATGGATTTTACGCCAAAGTGGCGATGTAGTAACCTTTTTACGCCGAAGCAGTCTGGAAATACTGTATTACGCGGGTTATTCTGGAGCTATGTTTTATGTTGAATAGCGTTGAAGCTCTGCTGTACGCCGATGGCTCTGGAGTCATGTTTTACGCCACCCAGTGTTGGAGCTCTGTTTTACGTGGACTTCCTGCATGTTGAGGGTTTTATGCGTATGATTTCCCAGCGTATTTTTTATGCTACTACATGGGGTCCTAAGGAAGAACTAGCCCTAGCGGCTAACAGCTTCTTTTTTGAGCGGGTGGCCAGGAAAATACCTTCCGCGGGTTCTGCTTCCTGTCCTCTTTGGGTCCGTCTTCTTGACTTGCTGGCCGAGAGAGACGGACTGGAGGTGCTATACTTTTGACCTCCCCTCATGTAGGGGGCCTTCCGAACAGAATAACATGAGGTGAAGGACAGCTCCTCTGTCTCTAGTGGTTGTACCTGTTCTCCGGGTTGCAGTCGGGTGGGTGCCCTTGGTTGTAGTCGCTAGAATGCCGACTGCCTTTTTTTATGTACTGCTGCTTTATTACAGTAGTAGTTGATGATAAAATTGGAACAATGATGACCTGGAGAGAATACTTTGTTTGTCGTAGTTATTTTCCTCGTCTTACGCTTGTCATTGTTCACGTTGCGCAAGTCAAGCGAGGGCTGATTTACCTTTGCACTCTTTTTATGAGCTTAGATAGATCGAGCACATGGGTGCATAGGTGTTTACTTTGCTTCATGACCTGGGGTTCATACAGGAACTTTCCCCAGGTTGCTGATGAAAGAATCTTTAGATTGACCCTGTCCAATTGCCACTGCGGGCTGGACGCATGGGTCAGTTTTGTACAACTTTCTATCAGGGGCACACATAGTTAGCGGTGCCTGCTGACAGTCGATCAAATAATTAATTGCTTGAGCTTAGCAAGCTCACATTGCCTTAGACTTATTCATCCTAGCATGCGCCAATGCGTAGTATGAAGAGTCCAAGTTTACATCTTCGCCTTTCTCAACATGGCGCATGTAGTCAACGCTGCATGATATTCGATCGAAGACGGAACTTTTGTGGTTGTTTTGGCCGTATACGGCCATCTTCCTGTGGCTGTCGAGTGGTGCTGCATAGTCCTCCTCATGCGGCTTTTGACATGGCCGCATGGAACATGTCTTAGCGTTCGAACTCCTGGCATCGTAGTATTTTCCTCTGCCAGAGCTCAAGTGCTGAGCACTTTCCTTGTCCGAAGAGATTGTCGCAAGGGAGGTGTCAACTCACGTGGACGCGTGATGTGCATTCTCTACGACAGGGAAAGTATGGAGAGCGCACGCTCCACAGTTGGATGAGGTACAACGGCCTTTGTAACCCATATCCTGCGGGTCTTCAAGTGCTGAGCCTTTTTCCTGTCAGACGAGGCTGCAGTATGAGAGGCGTCAGCTCCCGTGGATGCATGATGTGTGTTCCCTGCGGTAAAGAGAGACGGGAAGCGCATGCTCCGCAGTTGGGTGAGGCACAACGACCTTTGCAACCAATATCCTACTAGTCTTCTTAGTCATTGCCAGCCTTGGAGAAGCATCACCCTCTAGAGCATTTTCTCATAGGCTTGCTGGTCGAAGCGTACAACCAATATCCTCTGGGTCAAAACCAGCTTTGACGCATCAGACTGTGTCATGACCTTCTAATCAGAGGAGAAAGAAGTTCCAAGTCGAGTTGCTACCTTATTTTTCCTGTAAATTGAGTTTGAAAAAACTTTCTTTTAACAACAAACAAAAAAATATAAAGAGATCCTAGACATAAAATCTAAGTACAATATTTTTTATCTGGGTAATGTGACGATGGAGATCGAGTACAATAACGACTCTTTTACTCCGTTGACAGTCCAACGAGTGAATAAGGGATGTCCTCTTCTATTATCTCTCTCTCTTGAGCTTATATGCACGTACGTAGCTCGTCTGGAAGGGTATGGTCTCTGAAGTAGAAAAAACTAGCTAGCCAGCCTTTGGAACGTCTAAGTTGCTACTATTTATAGCCACCATATTGATGGGATATAGGTGTTGTGCTTCTATTTGGTGGCTGCATAGGGCTCCTTCAAAAAATTATAGTTGCAACTGTAGGTGCATGTTATGGGAAGATTGTCATGTGTTCTTCATCCTTAACAGGATGTAGTTGGGTCCTGGCTGAGCTGCCACGTAGACGTTTGTTGGGATTTTACTGTTGCTGAGGATCTGGGCGGTTCTCACCTTTTATTTGTATGACTTGGTCAGCTTGAAACGTGGCCCGTATTTAGTCGGAAAGAATTACGTCAGTTGTAACAGAAAGATTGTCTCAGGGAACCTTGCCACGTTGGATGCAGGGAGTCTGGGACACATGTAGTTTGGAACACTTAGGGCTAGAGACGCTTAGAACACATGGAGTCTGAAACGCATAGGGCCTGATACGCATAGAACACATGGAGTCTGGGATGCATGGGGCCAGAGTCGCATGAAACGCATAGAGTCTGAGATACATAGTCTTACATTCGTGGCGCTACACACTTGTCAGAAGTCATTATTAGTCTGATGAAAGATTTTTGTCACTTAGTGTGCTCATATTTTTTGAGGCATTCAAAAAATTCTTTCTGTCAGGATTATATGTCAAACATAATCTTTGTGTCAGAGCTTTATGTAGCCAGTATTGGGGTGCCTGGATGCTTGAGAGAGTAGTGGCACATGACACTGCTGGCACATGTGGACACTAGTTACTTAGTGGCACATGGCACTGATGGCGCATGGGAACACTAGTTACTTAGTGGCGCTTAGCACTGATGGCACATGGGAACACTAGTTTATGAAGCGGTCGACGCATGACACTGGATCATTATGGCGCCGGGGGTTTGATTATTGTGGCGCATGGCCTTTGATTACTGTTGGCACATTATAGCTGCTTTTCTTGGTCGCATAATCATTATGCAGCCTAATTTCTTCTGAGTCGATCTTGGTGCACATATTTGTTGGGTGCATGGATCCAGATTTTTCATGCTTTTACAGCCACGTGGATTGGTCCCTTGACTGGGGCATGACACCTTGTGCTCTTTGTTGTGCCTCCACCCTCAACCTATATAAATAGGCTGAGAAACCTATTTTTAGGTTTTAGGAAACCCTAAAAGTATATAAGCCCTCTGGTTTTAGGTTAGGGTTATTCTTGAAATTTTAGATTTTTTTATTAGTTTTATTTGTAAGCAATTAAATTATCTCTTAGATTTTTTGTAACCCTTGATACCCTTTACCATGACTTTAATATCTTGAGCACTAGAGTAGCCTTTTCCTTCCAACAAGCATTCCATCCTTGACCTAATCGAGCCAAATTCATGACATGATTGTCACTCACAAACTTACCTTTCTAAGCTTTATTTTAGTCACACAACATTCGCGACGTATTATTCAATTAAACTTTGCGTCAATGTCTCTACGTCGTTGCAATCGAATTTGGGTACTCAACATCAACCCGTTTTCCAAACCAATTATTTGTCTATGACCTATATCAATCCTATAACATACATGATACTTGTGTCCCATTTATTTGAGCACCCGCATGCTCTTTACACATTATTAACCACTAAGACTAGTTATAATGCCTTAAGAGACACCTATAATTAAATCGCCCTCAATCGAGCCCAAACACCTAACTTGAACCCTTAAACCAACTTCTAAAATTCATGCACATTACCCCATACCCATACCTCTCTCTAAAATGCACCAAACACCATTATTCACCCATAAAATCATTTGAATTCACCCATTTAAAATTTAAATTCAGCATCTTCCAATTTTGGAATTAAATCCTATGCACCTTCCATCTATGTAACTAATTAAACCCATACAAAAATATTTAAATAGCATCCTTTAATGTTTAATTTCAACCATTTAATTCCTATTTAATCCCCTATTAATTCTATCCATAGCACCTTTTAATCTAACCATCGATATATGCAACTATGCACATATATATATGACTTTCTATCTTAAAAACCTAGATGGCTGACCTTTCACCACTTCCATCCTTGAGGAACAATAGGCCACCCCTCTCCTCTTTCCTCTTATTCATCTCCTTTTCCTCATTTCCATCCTTTTCTTTCCCCTTTTGGTGGGAGCACAGCCGCACACCCGAGATAGCACCTTAGCACCCGAGAGAAGCCCACAAGGAGATGACTGCTATTGCTTTTGCTGTGTGCACAATACTATATAGTGCTTCCCGATGCCAGAAATACCTCCCTCTCGAGGCCAAGATCCTCTTCTTCGAGTCCCAAGTGGTTTGGAGGTCATCCGAATCTCCTAGAGGCTAGAAACGTATCATAAGCACCTACCGTAATCCAGATACTTGGGTATGTTTCTATCCCTACAACTTCTTCCCACTAGTTTGTAATAAAGTTTTTTATATATATATATATATATACCAATGTTAGCATCATGAATATATATACCCATGTCATGTTGAACCCATCGACTTTGTGCAAACCCTTGTACCAAAGCTTGTTAAATAGCCCAAATTCGTCATAGAGTTTAGCCTCATTCTTCCCTCTCAAGCAGAAGTTGATCATGACACCTATTTTGACTCTTCCAGATGGGACCAGTGGTTTTACCGTATATCGTGATGCATCAGGAAAAGGACTATGATGTGTTCTTATGCAGCATGTCAAGTTTATAGCTTATGCATCTTGGCAGCTACGAGATCATAAAAAGAATTATCCGACGCATGACTTGGAGTTAGCAGCAATAGTGTTTGCGCTCAAAATTTGGAGACATTATCTATATGGAGATCAAGTATAGATTTATATTGATCATAAGAGTTTGAAGTACATCTTTACTCAGAAGGATCTTAATAAAAGACTGAGAAGATGGCTAGAGTTGATGATAAACTATGACTTTGACCTTCAATATCATCCAGGGAAGGCCAATATCGTAGCCGATGCTTTAAGCCAGAGGGAAGGAGTTTATTTTTGGTGCAACAAGAGATTCTAGAAGATCTTCAGGAGATGGACATAGAAGTAGTATTGCCAGGCAACACAATATTGATGGCTGATCTGCAACTTCAATCCAGTATAGTGGAAAGGATCATAGCAGCATAGTCTACAGATGTCAAGCTTCAGCGACTTAGAGCAGAATTTGAGGCAGGGCGTAGAACAGAATTAAGCATTCACAGTAACGAAATACTCTATTTTGGGAATCATCTTTTGGTACCTAACGGAGACCTTCATCAAGAGATCATGTCAGAAGCCCACAGTTCTATGAAGATGTACAGAGATATTCGTCAACATTTATGGTAGAATATAATAAAGAGGGAGATAACTTAGTTTTTCTCTCGATATTTAGTTTGTTAACAAGTTAAATCTGAGCATCAGAGACCAGCAGGACTTCTTCAACCTTTTCAATTTTGGAATGGAAGTGGGACCATATCACCCTAGATTTTGTGATCGATCTTCCTAGATCCCCAACTGGCAGAGATAAAATTTGGGTAATAGTGGATTAACTCTCTGAGGTTGTTCACTTTTTTCTCTTCAGAATTGGACAGTCTACAGAGCAATTGGCTCGGATATACGTGAATTAGATTATCAAACTTCATGGAGTGCCAGTCAGCATCGTATCAAATAGAGATTCCAGATTCATATCTCACTTTTAGCAGAGTCTACAGCAGAGTCTGGGTACCCGTCTGAAGTTCAGTATAACTTATCATCCCCAGACAGATGGTCAGTCAGAACGTACGATCCATACTCTAGAAGATATGCTTCATTCTTGTACCCTTGATTTGGTGGTTCATGGGAGGATCATTTGCAATTGGTCGAATTCTTCTGCAATAACAATTTTTAAGCAAGTATCCAGATGGCATGCTTCGAGGCCCTATATGGAAGAAAGTGCAGATCCCTTGAAGCTTGGGATGATATTGGCGAGAGACAATTGCTTGGTTATTGAAATAATAGCTCAGATAGTTGAAGTAGTCAATCAAGTCCGAAAGCATCTTAAGGTGGCTCAAGATCGTCAATGTCATTGGGCTAATTCGCATCGGCAAGCTCTTGAGTTTTCTGTCGGCGACCATATATTCCTTCGAATTTTGCCTACCCGAGGAGTCATCAAATTTTGTGTATGGGGAAAGCTTAGTCCATGATATATTGGTTCGTTTGATATTCTCGAGCGATTAGGAGATATTTCTTATCGTCTTGCTCTCTGCTGTCGCTCCATGAGATATATAATATTTTTTATATATCCCAGTTATGACGGTATATACTGGATACAAGCCATATCCAGGATCATTCAAAATTGGTCGTTGGTACTGACATTTTATATAAGGAAAGACCTGTATCCATTTTAGACCGGAGGGAAAAGATTCTCAAGAACTGGACTATTCGGCTAGTCTGAGTTGCTTGGGGGCATTATTCACCAGAAAAGTCAACTTGGGAGTGCGAGGATAATATCTGTGCTCGATACACTTATTTGTTTGACTCGTGAGGTATACTTGTTGGTATATCTCTTGTGTGTGCTTCGTCTTGTTCTAGGATTGTTCTTGATTCCTGTATGCCCTTGCTTGCCTTGATTGCATGTCCCCAGATTTCTTGCTAGACCCCGTGCCTTATTAAATTTTGAGGATAAAATTTTGTAAGGAGGAGAGAGTTGTGAGACTCGTCTCACTGTTCTAGTATATGTACCCGATATACGCATATTATACATGTATAACTTGCTTATTGTTTAATTGCTTATATATTGCTTTATGTAATTCCTGCATTGTTTAGGTTATTTTTGTAAATTTTCCTTAGTTGCATGCTTTGGACCATTGGTCATTTGGTTTTCTTGGTGTGTGGCTGTAATAAACCCGGATGAGAAGCATGGATTATGATCCAATGGCCTACAATCAATCCCTTGGCTATATAAGTAATCATATTCTCTTTTCTTCATCTTTCTTTCCTTTTATTTTTCTCTTTCCTTCCTCATTTCTTCCCCAGCAGAGAGCATCAGTCGAGCTTGGCCTTGGCCGTAGATAACCATGGTAGTATTAAGCTAGAACTTGACCGTAGGCAAGTATATCTTGCCAACCGAAGGAACAACTATGGATCTTGTTTTGATTCTTAGTATAGCTTGTTTAATCACTGGATATGTTTTATTTGCTTAATACTTAGAACTGGTCTTCATAATAATTTTGATTTTCTTGTATTGTTGTTCATGAAGTTCGAGAATAACAAGTCATAGAATGCAAAGTTGGCCTGAAATATATACAAAAAGTATGCAGGGAACCCTTGTCGGATAAGCGAAGTTCCAGTGAGCGTACTTGTGTGTGTTTCATAAATTCTTTAGAAAGTGCACCAAAATATGTTGAGTACTCTGGGCGCACTTCTCTACTCCTACGTACATTTTGTACTATAGCAATTCTTTTAAAGTACGCTAATCCTACTTGGCTTACTTTTGAATGGGTCTGTAAGTCATCAAGAATGTACATCACTTAATATATCCAAGTTGGCACACTTTGTAGATATTGCAGAGTTGGCGCACTTTGGTGAAATTTCCCTATGGTGCACTTTGTTGCTTCTAGAGAATGACGTAATTTTATTTGTTGGTGCACTATATGGCATTCTCCAGAGATGGTGCACTTTGTAGCCCTTCGTAAATTACTTAATGACTAAGCAATGACTTCTGACCATTCTCGACGAATTATGTTCTCGACTGCAATGTTGTCTCGACTGTTGTGCCATGCTTCGAGACTTATATTTTGTCTTTTAGTAGACCTTCTTGAGCTTAATGGAGGAGGGATCAAATCCTATTTCTCCACTTGTTTGTGCGCCAAACCTTTATGCTGGCATACTTGATAAAAGTGTGCCAAGTTCATTGCTTGGGGACTTTCATTTATGTGCCAATGATAGAATTATGCACCAAGATCTTGGCTCGCGCACTTCTATCATTGTGCACCAAAATCCTAGAAGTGCACTTTAGTATGATTGTGTGCCACCTCTTGCTCAGAGAATTTTCATATTAAAGTGCGCCAGAACTGCCCGGGTTAGTAATTTGTGCGCCAAATCTGTCTTTGGTCATTTGTGCGCCAATACCCATTTGTGCGCCAATAGTGGTTTTTGAACCATTGTGCGCGAATGTTAATTCTTTCCTGCTTTATGCGCCAACCCTAAATTATTAATTTATGCGCCTATATGCTAGTATTCTCTTTAATATAGTTAACTCTTAATGATTCTTTAGTTCTCTTTAATTTTATTATTTTAGTTAATCCTGATTATTTTCTGAACATGACGTTCTTGATATTGTTCTTGATCCTAATTTTCTGACATGATCTAGTGATTATATATTTTAAATGCACTCCTGAATCCTGATCTTGTACTGATAATCCTAATACAGTACTGGTAACCCTGATACTTCTGATCCTGATAATCCTGATAATGGCTCGACGTAGCGCACTCTTGACTTGAGAATTATTGTAACTGTCATGATCAAGGCTATTAATAGCACCTGTATTGCATGACTTGTATCCCCATGGTTAATTTTGATTGTACTTGTCAAGTTACTGTCCTATCTTGCATCATGTCTAAGGCAGATTTTTGAGCACCACGGTCGAAAATAATTGATAATTGTCTAGTCTAATAACTAAAATAATAATCTAGAAAGCATCTAGAGAGATTTTCTGGCTATATACAATCCCAGTATCCCAGAAACACCTGATGAATTTGTAGCTCTCCGTCGTGAGGGGCACACTTCTAGCACATGGTCGAGTGTTGCACTACAAGAAAAGATAAGAAATAATTATACCTGATAAATCTATACTATGTACCTGTTCGTCTGGAGAACCCATATAGTCTGTTGGGCATGTGGCTGTATGGAATCTCAAACTACATATGTTAGTAACTAGGACTGTGATAACCCTAGTTAGTTAATGATAGCAAGTCGTTGGGCATAATTGGCCATAATCTCTTAATTTCCAATATAGTCTAGTCTTGTCCTGATTTATTTTTAACAACTGATCCTGAGAATATTAATTGAAGCCTGACTCTAGATATGACTGTTTAATACTCTAGAGCATGTTTAATTATTATTTTTACCTGCTTCACTTATTTAAACTTTTCTTGTACCATTTCTTATTGATTTATCTGTTTCCTGGTTTTAGTTCCTAAGATTGGCTCCCTAGTGGTACTTGCTGTTTTGGGGTATGACCTTATTGGTTTTGTATAGTCAGATTTTGGAGCAGTACTGCAGGATCTTCCGTACTTTCTTCCTCAAGATGGTGAACATGAGGAGCACCCGAGGACATAAGTGGGTTTCTTCTTTATTATCCACCTGATCTTGTACATTAGTCTGTTGAGGCATTTAGCCACCGAGCATATGTTTAGCTCGTATTTGGGACTTAACTTTATAGCCTGCGAGCCTACATATAAAGCATATTCTAGACTATAACTAAAGTTGATCATGTAACATGGTACTCTTGCTAGTTCTTTATTTTGTAACTAGCTTCATAATTATCTATGTATGTATAGTTTGGGACGCCTTACTATTATATGTTTGGTGATCATACATCTTGTAACTTATTGCTTGCTTGAAATTGGGAAACCTAGAATTCTTGACCCAGGATTTCCTAATAGATTGTAGATTAAACCCTCACATGTCTAGACAACCGTAACCGTATCTCGGGATATAAAGTACTCGGGTATATGTAGCTGGCTTTGTCTGCCCCTACTCTCCAATATTCTGGTTCTGGGGTGTGACAGTATATCACCAATAGACTAGAGATATAAGGTAGATAGTTTTGAGTAGTATTTAATTTAAATTTCTTCTTTAGGATATTTGGGATCTGCAGCATCTTTAGACGTGGACGTTGGACATGCTTCTTCACAGTAACCAGAAACATGCAAGGGTACCTTGCCATAAAGTATTTTAGTTCATGTTTGATATATATTACTATATTATATACCTTTCTTACGTGTATTGTTACCTTAGGGCCGTGAATCGATACTTTTCGTCCGAGTCAGATTTGGGTGCCGATATCCGTTCACGGAGTCGAGTATTGATATTAAAGTTGTCATTATGTTACTATAGACGTGCTCATACTTTTCATGTCAGACCTTCGGACACTCGACACGATATTTCATGTGGCAGAATCCGTTATTGACATGTTCTTGGTGACTAGATTCTATATTAGGTATTAGGACTCGTGACATATTATTACTCGATGTACTAGATAGAGATCTTGATCTTGCGTGTTATGGACATGAGATGTGAGGTTATATGGGAGGGGACAGCATATACTGTGCGATGGGCTACTTTTATCATAGTTTGCCGCTATCTCTGTAGCAGAACTTTGGTGTTTCATAGTTTGCTTTATGTTCCATGATACGGGGCCTTTAGTATTTTCATAGTTTGCTGAAGTGTCTATATTGAGATCTTCAATGTTACAACATAGAGTACGAGTAATGTTTTTATGTGCATTTCACCTAGACGGTTACAATAGTTTTACCCTTTGAGCACCTTGTACTATTATACTATTTTACTATTAGCATATTTCTATGTATCTTGTTATGTCTCTCTGAGGACCTGGCCCCTTTCCAGTTTTGCATCATAGACTGTCGTGGAGTTCCTTATGGAGCTGCTGATGCACATCATCATATTTGCAGGTATTGGGATGAGGTACTATTTTTATTTCTTCCATAGTTATATTTACTTATTCTCTTTGTTTACTCTTCTGTTGCTATAGCCTAGTTTTATAGACTATATTTCTTTCTCGAGTCTATTCGAGCTTTTATGTTACTGGTGGCCGATTTTAGCACATATAGTTCATTATTGTTACTTTGTGTCCTTGTGGATTGAGATATAGTTATATTTTGTAGTGATATTTAGATAGTACAACTTATACGTATTCGGGTTAGACTGGAGTCTACTCGATACGTAGCTGGTTATTGCCACGTGGCATGGTTCTATGTATTTTGGGACTGTGGCATGACATAGTTTTTTTGGTGGCCTATGCATGTCAGATCATATCATTTTGGTTACGTTACTGTACTGAACGAGCCTGTTGTAGGATAAGAGTATTAGGATCTCAATCTATAATTGTTATTGTAACTTTCCTTTGATTTCTATTATCGTCTTTGAACCTCGAAATTGTATTCATTCACACTTTCGTTGAACTTTATTCACTGATTCTCGTCTTTTCCTATCTCAGAGAGATGAATACTTGTGCGCGGTAATCTTCCCAGGAGAAGATTCTCGTCAAGACAAAGAAGGCATACCTGATAGAATATTTGTAAGTAGATGGTTACCTGAGTAGGGTAAGAATTTGATTCCTTGTCCTTGTAATTAATGAAACTTAGTATTATGAGCCTTGTTAAGCCCAGAACACTAGACTATGGTCATGGAGACTCTTGTTGAACAAATTAGATATTTGAATTACTACACAATCTTGAAAATCCGTAAAGCGACAAGGACAAATGATGGTTACAGCCCGAAGGAGATGTGGATAATATTTTGACTCAAGGAAAGAAACTTTGATTGGTAAGGCCCTACTATTTTAATTTTTTTAGTTGTCTTAGGATGTAGTAAGTATACTAGCAATTCTAAGGTGGGTAGTACTACATCCTTAAGTTTAGATAACTCATTGATTAGACTGAATTGGATTTGGTAGTTGCTAAAAAAATATTGTTCGAATAATTTATTTTTTGGGTAACTAAATGGATAGCTTTTGAGTTTGGACTAGATACACTTGATTATGAGTATAGTATGGATAAGTACAAATAGTTGGACTCGAGGATTAGCTTATTTATAATATAGTGTAGGTAGTATGGAAGGGTGAACGTTATATATTGAACATTGAGTAATTTTATAGGTGTCATAATCAGATTGACCTGAGTAAAGTAAGAAGAGGATTTATGGAATATTTAAAATTTATAATAATGAATGGCTATTCAAAAGGTCTATACCTAAGGCTGAAGATGCTAGACCATGAAGCTATGGTTGAAACTAAGATTCAGTATCATCATTGAGGTATGATGGTTTGTAGGAATAATGACAAGTGAAGGTATCAGGGATAATGTATTAATGACTCAAAAAATAATGATTTTTGCTGACAACAAGTTCTAACTACTTTGGAGATTTCAAGGGACAAGTAATGGTAGAACTTAATGACTAAGTATTAAGATTATACATATTCAAGGATGGAATTATAAATTTAGATGACAGGGTGACATAGATTAATGATAGTGGGAAGATGCAAATTGAGGAATACACAATTGAGAAATGCAATATGGCCTGATATATGGCAAAAGTTAAGCTAAGAAATTCGAAGAGAATTAACTTAGACATGATGGTTGGTGACACGATACCAAGGGTAAATCATAGTACAAATATGGAGTATGAACTTGAAAAACCTACTCCTTAGTAGTGAGTGATGATATGAGAACCTATTTTCAATCCACCCTAGATTAATAGATTTTTTTGGGAAATCATATTTTTATTATTAGTTTATATTGTATCTAGGTTTTTTAGAATTATTAAATAGTTATTTATATTACATGATTACTATGACTTCGATTGTGTAGGGGCTTATATTGTGTACCATTATGTAATTGCATGTATTCCTCCTAAGAATTGAATTGAGTTGAGTTCCTAGATTAGGTATGACTAACTATTTAGATTAGACTTATTATTGCTAAGAAAGATTATAAGAAGTTATGATTGAAATATTTTATTGGGGATACTATAGGTTGGTGACATCGTATGTAGGATAGAATGTTTAGTTAATAACCATCCTAGTTGTAACGACCATTCCGTTCAAGCGGACAGCCGATTCAAATGGCACAAGTGCAACGACCCGACCTGCTTTGCTCAGAGAGAAGACTCATTTGAGGCAAAAGATTTTCAGACTTGGCCCTTCAGGAGTTCGGACTTAGACTTTCAAAGGCTCGCTCGACCGAGGCGAATTATCACTAAGGTGGGTGTCTACGATAAACTTGCCTTTGCAAGCCAATACACTTAAAATATGGACAATTCATGCTAGTCGCTAGGTGAATCACCCATTGCACCCTAATAAAGAATTCAATGCACCTAGCTAAGGGAATAATTCCATCTTGTATTGCTTGTGTTAGAACATAAAAAAGAAACTTGGCTTATAACTTGGACCCTCGCATGCTACTTTTGCTTCGTGCAAGTAGATTCCGTTATGCCTCGAGTAGATTATTATGGACCCTTCGTAATACACTATTTTATTTGTTTACACTGCATGCCTTGTATTTTATATCACTCAATATGTCCATGTATGGTTGCACTCCTCTCACTACCCTTTAGACCGTGCCAACATAAATGCTTATGTTTCATATAAATGCATGATTGTCTACTTACAATGTAACTTGTACTCGTTTAAATTATCAAAATGCTTGTCACATGAATTTATGCCATAATCAAGTAACTCTATCCGCATCATGCATGCATCTAGTTAGCCAGAAGACTATCAAATAGCCCTTCTGTGCAAGTATAACCTTGAAAGTGTTCGGGATCGTTAGGTCGCCAAGGCAATACCTGAACCAGGGGATTGCATCATATCAAGTAAAGCAAGAATCGTAGCTCATGGAGCATACTCGTCCTGAACAAGAATCAAGAATTTATATGTTATTGAATCCCATGAATCTGAGAGCCTAGACTTGCATGTCGCGGACAACTTGTGCACAAGGTATTAAATGGGTTCCTGCGGATGATCTCCGGGGAATTGGGGCTGATCCGATCTGGACGGAACATCTGTTAGTCTCTTTGTTCGGGCAGGATGGCGTGTAGTGCCTTGTATACCTTCCTTCACACCATTCCCACTCTTAGACTAAGTAGCCACACGTCGGACAGGATGGATGTGATGCCTCATTCCTTGAGTCGCATAACATTCTCGTTCTTGACTACAACTGTCCTTTATGGCTATGCCAGCGACTATTGTTCATATAGATAAGTCATCCTCACTTAGCGATAATCCGCGAGCGAGATATTGCATCGCATCCTGAAATACCTGAATGGATATGATTATAACAAAATTGTACATATTTGAACAATTGAAAATCTTTTACAACACTTTTAGATAATCTGTGTAAGTCGTGCACCTGAAACAGAACCTTCCTCATGACACTCATGTTTGCTTATGAAATTTGATTAGATTTTATTATATATGCTCATGCTTAGTTTAACTTGGTTTATCTTGGACAAGGAAAGAAAAATGATAAGTTGGTAAGTCTCTCTGTGTTACTCATATATTGCACGGTGCACTGCCACATAATTTAAGCATTTCATTATGCCATAAAACTAATTCTAAGGCAAGACTAGATAGATAACTTAATAGATGGTAAACAAAACCTATATAACATGTTTGGATTTGTCGAGCAGGCGAGAAGCTTCCCCACCAGTGCATTCATGTACTGATAATCCACCAGATTGCTTGCAGGGTGTGGAAGAATCTCGTTCAGTGCAAAAAACCCTTCGTGCGTGCTAAGGCGTGGAGTTGACTCTGGAGCCTTGGAGCATTGCGTCCGGAACTGAATTACATATACAAGACATAATGTTGGAACATCACCTATGTATCATTCCACAAATATAGTCACTTGGCATGCTTTTACTGTTTCAAGAGAGAGGACTTGAGTGACTTGTAATCTCGGTTAAGCGCCGCTTGTAATACTTGTTCAATATCATTAAAAAGCTTGTTTTACTTCTATACTTGTGTTATACAATGCTTCCACTATTGACAACTTTGTGAACTTGTTACCATCGCCTGTTTGTTCTTATTCCGCTGTATCGGACTATTTGTGGGACTCTGTGGCTTAGTTATTTTACCGCCTGCTCAGATCATGGTCTTGCACGAGCACAGCTTACGCTTGTGCGACATCACGTTCAGATGGGAATGATCGTCCCGTGGGGGCACTGGCGTGGTGATTCGCGCCTAGCAGGGACGGTCGATTACCTGCGGGAGATCGGGGCATGACATATTGGTATCAGAGCATGGCTTTGCGCCTTTGGACTTCGTATGAATTTTCTCAGTTTCGAAAGCTCGTTCGTGGGTTATGTACATCCGCTCTCTCTCTCAATGTCAAAAATAGAATATTCCATACAATGAGTCTAAATACTTTCAAAAAGTGCATGTGAATGATATGATTACTTGTTCGTAATTATAATATGATGACCCTTGTTCCAACCCATGTTAGACTTTATGGGAATAGACTCGTGCTAGAATTTATAAGTTATGTGCAAATTCGAATACCTATACATGATTATCTAGCTGGTTAGTATAAAAAATAGAATATCGTTCAGATGGTTAGCTATGGACACAGCCTTTCAGCTAAGTTGTATTGAGTATTGTACGCCAAGACGCTTTTGGTGCGGGCTAGTTTGCAAGCGAGATTCAGAATATCGTTCAGATAAGGACAAGTCAGACTTAGATTGACAACCGATAGAAACCTTATCAGTTTATTGCTAAGGCGAATATAGAGATTATGTTTGGATTTTAGGATATAGCTCGGACGGTATTCCATATCTTGAAGATACAAATCAAACATGGTTAACTTGAATGACTATCAACAAGATATATACGAGACTAAGATTTATCAAGCGATGCATAGGTATCATGTAGAGATTCTAAGGAATGACTTGGTGAATATGCTAGCATTGATATGAACACGATTGAGGATTAAATTGGTTAACTCGATTCCTGAGTGGTGTATGAATTATTTTAGAAATATTCAAATGGATTCATAGGTCTCGTACGATAGTTGGTTTGAGCGATTGAGTATGTCTTGAATAAGTGATAAGGCTATCGAATTAGGATTCAAGGTAATGAAATCAATATCTTGGTCAAAGAAACTTGTTAGAAACTTGGAGGATCGTACGAGCGATTTTAAATTGAATCAAACGGATTAAACTTGAGTAGAATATCGCTCGAATAGAAGTTAGCCCGAGAATGAATATTGTGGTTCGATGAAAGAGGTAAGCGATAACGGATTTGACCTGGATTTTGGAAGAACGATCTTGAATATAGTTTGAAAGATAACCTTCAAAATTAGTCCCAACCGAGAATGATTATCCCGCGGGTGCGCCGGCATGGTGATTTTACGTCCGACGGGGATAATCAAACTCACAGGAACATGTTCAATGATTATTCCAAATAAACTCGATAAAATGAAACGTATCAAAAATGGATAGACTTTGGCTTAAAGATTTGAACTTAGTTGCTTGTGGAATGCTAGAAGTAAGACTACAGATTGATCAAACGGTAACATTGAAGTTGGACGAATAGGCTAGACGAATTATGATCACGGCATGAAGGAACATGACTTAATGGACTTTATATATCTTGGATGGAGCAAAGTATAAATGATAAGGTATCTCAATCATTTTGATGATAACCATAACGTTGAACGTTCTTGTCTTGTGCGAGCGTAACTCTATGTTCGTACATGCGTCACGCCCGAATTAGGATGATTATCCAGCGGAAACGTTGGCGTGGTAATCTCATGTCTAACGAGGATGATCAAACTTTTGGGAGACCGAAATATGATAACTGATGGATCGTCTTGACTTGTGGTTCAATATGATAAGACGAATTTGGAAATATAAGTAAATCTGAAGTATTTCAAGGATAAGTTAGTCTAGAACCTGGAGTAAGTCACATTTGATAATTTTGTGAACGGATACATAAATCTGGTTGGGCGACTTAGAGTTTATGATTGGAATTGAATCATATCTTGGTGGTCTAGACTTAGAATAGATATATGGATTCTATCAAAACATGTTTTGAGGAGATAGACTATGCGAATTGCTAGGCTTGTCACGCATCTTAGATATATCATGGAATTTACTGAATAGACTCAAACCTTGTATAAATAAACGTGTTAATGTGTGTAGGATGATCCGTGCTTGATGTTTAGATATCTTAGTGAAATGACCTTGGGTAGAATATCCCGTGCAAATGAACAATGGTTTGACCTTAGGAATTGGGACGAACATCGTGTGACAAATTTGTACGATGAATCGTGTGCTTGAACTTGTACCTATGACCTTGTGAGATGACCTAGTAATTAGGCAGACGATCCTGTGCCGAGTGAAAGAACTTGTGTGATCGACATTAGAATATGTCTTGAGCAAGCCATAGAACTGGGGTAGTAAGACTAGTGTTAGACTTAGAACGGTAAGTGTGTGCTATGTTTGACACGAACATAATGTACGATAGGACATGGACGCTAGTCGGTTGATCGAATAAATCGTGCTCAATGGTAGTGCAAAGCTTGATTTGAGTCGAATTAGAAATGACTTAGAATTTTATTGACCCTGTCGTAAGTATTATCATGATTCGTAAGACGAGAACCCTTAAGACTTTTTGTAAGTAGCTTGTCCGACTTCACTATCGCTAATTTTGGTTGAATACATATATTTGAGGGATGCCTTGAATATGTGTACGATCCAAGAATCAATGATATGTTAACTCAAGTGCAAAAATTTCGCTATCGCTAAGTTGGTTGACATGCATATATTTGAGGGATGCTTTGAATATGTGTATGATCCAGACTCGCGATATGTTGATCTCGAATGATAGTGCAAGTGAATATGTTAGATTCGTACGAACAGGTATAACAATTTGGATAAGTTTCCCTCAGCCTTAGATCGTCATTCTAGATGGATTGTAACGTACACCGACTTAAGCGATATATGTTCCACGCTAAGGCATAGTAGAGACTGAGTCGGAGCTTGGATTGAATGATAGAGTCATTAAATGAGATAGACCCAACATACATGCGACATTATAAGGAATAAGTAGGAAATTGTGTTCAAATGGATCTAGTGGTACCAATTGTTATGTTGAGATAGATTTAATACTGCGATAGATTGGTTTGCGCTCAGGAAGTCTCGAGGATGAGACTTTCTCTGAGTGGTGTATAATATAATAACCTATTTTGTTCAAGCGGACAACCAATTCAAACGGCGCAAGTGCAACGACCCAACCCGCTTTGCTCAACGAGAAGACTCGTTTGAGGCAAATAATTTCCAGACTTGGCCCTTTAGGAGTTCAGACTTAGACTTTTAAAGGCTCGCTCGGAGTATCGCTCGACCGAGACAAATCATCGCTAAGGTGGGTGGCTACGGTAAACTTGTCTTTGCTTAGTCAGCATACTTAAAATATGGACGATACATGCTAGTCACTAGGTGAATCATCCATTGCATGCTAATAAAGAATACAATGCACCTAGCCAAGGGAATAATCATATCTTATATTTCTTGTGTTAGAACATGGAAATAAAACTTGGCTTATAACTTGGACCCTCGCATGCTATTTTTGCTTAGTGCAAGTAGACCCCGCTATGCCTCGAGTAGATCATTATGGACCCTTCGTAATGCACTATTTTACTTGTTTACATTGCTCGCCATACATTTTAGGTCGCTCGATATGTCCATGTATGGTTGTACTCCTCGCACTACCCCTTAGACCATACCAACGTAAATGCTTATGTTTCATATAAATGCATGCTTGTCTGCTTACATTGTAACTTATACTCATTTGCCTCATCTCAATTCTTATCACATAAATTTGTGCCATAATCAAGTAACTCTATCCGCATCGTGCATGCATCTAGTTAGCCAGAAGACTATCAAATAGCCCTTCTGTGCAAGTATAACCATAAAAGTGTTTGGGACCATTAGGTCGCCAAGGCAATTCCTGAACCAGGGGATTACTTCATGACAAGTAAAGCAAGAATCGTAGCTTGTGGAGCATACTCGTCCTGAACGAGAAGCAACAATTTATATGTCATTGAATCCCATAAATCTGAGACCCAAGACTTGTCACGACCCGATTCCGTAGAATCGTTTGAGGCGTCCCCCGAATCGTGACCGCCGTGCGGGCCTGGAGTTGCGCCCGCACAAGGCTTTAATGATTTGTATAGCAAGCACATATTCAGAGTACGCAGATAAATTGAAACACAGATTTGAAACATAGAAAAGTTCTCTTTATTGATAATGAACATCTATTACAAACTCCTGAACGAGTCAGCTAATATGCCGAACGGCTTACAAAAGGGTTGACTCAAAATGAGATAACAGTCCTGTACATTATATCCCTTTATAAACTCAAAACGATAAGGACCTCCAGGCTGGAGGATAGCTTTGCCACGGAGCTGTATTTGTGTATGAAGAGTTGCAGCTTCGGACTTCAAAAGGCTTCGAGGGCGCGGTGAAGATGCGCCAACAGTTGGACTGGATCGGGTAGACGACTTCGGCTCCTCGCTCGGTTCGCCTTAGTGCGGAGAACCTGTTTCAACGAGGGTCAGCATATCGAAACATGCTGGTAAAGGCGAGCTAGCCTGACTATACCAATCAACACATTGTTTAGTGAAGCATGCATATTTTGTGGGTTTCTATCTTGCCTTAGTTTATTTACAAGTAAGCAGCATATAAAATTTATTGAAATGAACGTGCCACCGTTAGGTGGATTTTACCTGACCGTCTGAATTACCTGCACAATACTTACCATGCCTTCCCTGCCACGAAGACACAAGTTAGTATGCAACAGGTTGAAATATACAGGGGATCACTGGCGGGATGCCATAATGGACGGGGCATAGTACATGAATGAAATAACAAGTTACGCAATGAACAGGGGCGCCACAAGTTATTCCATCCGATACAGGCGACTATTCAGGAGTTCCGTCCGGATCGGATCGGTGCCAGTGCCCCAGCAACCGTCCGCAGGAACTAAGACCTTGTGCACAAGTTGTCCGTGATCAACATATACACTAAGTTAGCAGTTGAGGCAAATCAGGGCAATAACAGGTACGGGACATTAACAAGAGGAGAGCTACTTTGGCATAGTCTCCCTATCAGATTATTGCATTCAGGATGAGCTATGTTCATAGCATAATTTAAAGAAGAGCATACATTCTAACTTGTATTATGCATATGATAAATATTTCCGCGCGAACACGCATGCAAGTAAGTAACCGTTCACAGTTTGATTGACAAGCAGTATTAACAAAGTCTATTCTCTTTTATCTTGGTTTTTTTTATTTTACTTGGTATCGTTTGATCGGGGCAAGGAGTGAAGCTTGGAAGCAGGGCTAGCTAATCGGGTTGGTAGCCACTCACTTAGATTTTGGAAAGAAGAAGGAAAGAGGCGCTTCACGACTCCGCTCGCAAGCCGCCTACTGCTCGTTCACCTGCACACGAACAACTCGATTAATACTTCTTCCTCTCTTTCCATTCTCGGAATAGAAGTGCAAGTCAATGAACGAAAACAATAAAAACTATCGAAACCGTTCAAGGAAAATAAGCAAATCCCAAAACCAACTCAAAGTACGAAAGCAACAAGCGACATCGAAAATCGAGGCAATAAAAGATAGCAGCGGAGAGGTCCCTCCTGACTCTGCCGCTAAGCCGATCCTTGGGGCGCAGTCCACTGAATATGGGAATCGATTCCGAAGAAACAAATCCATAACAAGGACGAGTTCTTAATTCAATCTATCCCGATCGAACGATACCGTCGTGTATTTCTTAGCCGCGCTCTCCACACCGGGAGAACGGGGCGCTACATCCTACCCAACCAATTGGAAGTTTTATCCCAAAACTTAAGAACAGGGCCTACCGTTAGGGAGCAGGGGTACGGCGATCCGGGAGGGGGCAAACATCTACCCGATGGTTGGGGTCACCACAACGGAGGCAAGACCCTAGCTTGCGACGGCACTTATCGGCCGTATGACCCGGCTTGTTACAGAAATGACAAATTAGCCTCCGATTTCCTTTTTGTGAACCGCCATCGTTGTGACGCTTTGCAGCGTTGTTTCCTCCCTCGTTGCCTTGGCGTTTGTGTGTCACTACCACATTCTGAAAACAGGGGTATTTTCGAATTTTTACAATATTTAATTTTATTGTAGTTATAATTAATTAATTGCATGATAGTGTATTTGATTAAATAATTTTGTGCGATGTGAAATCCAATATATAATTATATGCAGTATTAATTATTTTATTTTAGCTAGCAGACTAGACCTAGAAGCCCAGTAGACGAACCCCTGTCCGAATTAGAGAGTTCTGGATTTTATTATTTTATCTAGAATTTAATTCTTAGAGTATAATTAATTACTGTATTTTATTTAATATTTTGCGTATTGCCTTTGCTTCGATATTTGGAGCACTATCCAGACTTTTGTCTTCCAACAAATTTCACAATCTTGCTCTAGACATGCCCACCTTCATTTCTGCTATTTTTGCAACTCATAATTATGCTCCTTGTGCATTGTTTCTAGCCGCACAAAAATCGTCGCGGACGTTATTTTTAATTCCTATTTTGTATCGTTGTGCGTTCCAATCGAAAATTGGAGGCCATCTTGACCTATTTTTCGTGCGACCCAAATTAGGGTAATATTCTGTTCTGAGTCTTCTTCAATATTGGTATTGATGACTTGATCTGATTTTGGCCCCAAGTACTCCAAATTAATTGTTGAACACAACTTGCATTTTATTTCTATTTAAATTGAGGATACCATTTTATCTGATTTTAAAAATCCTATTTAATTCCAGTGCCCTACAAATTCAGCCCATACCCATCTTACAGTGCCCCCTGACCCTACAAAACATCGGACCCCGAATCGCCCGCCCAATTTTCGTCATTTCATGTGTTTGTGCAATTTCCCAAATTAAGGGGGTTAAATTGCAAATTGGCATTTTGTGCCAACACCCAATTATTTTTAAACCAATGAGGGAGCCTATTAAATTTTCTAATTAAAAACCTTCATTTCTTCATGAATTAATTCTCCTCATGATTTAATCTAGACCACTCATTTAAGTGGGTCAAATCCTCACCCTACATCACACCCTCTCTCATCCTATTTAATATCATGTCACCCTCAAACCCTAATCCCTAGGCAACATAGAAAACCCCCACATCCTCTCTCATACGTATGTAATTCTTCTCCTTCTCCTTTCTTCTTCTCTTTTCTTTCTCCTTCTCTTCCTTTCCTTCTTCTTCTTCTTCTTCTTCTTCTTCTTCTTCTTCTTCTTTATTTTAGTTTTTTGAATCCATTTTGAATTCAAATTCATTTTGGGGGGGGGGGAACACTGTTCCTACAAGATCCGGCGGCTGCCTCCTGCCCAACTCCGGGCGGCCCAGCTTCACCGCTGCGACAGCCCCTGCTGTGTGCAGTCCGGCCATCCTCCTCCTGAACCGGCGCTGTGGCTGCTCCTCCTCCTCCTATCCCTCCATCTTCACCATCCGACCGGCGGCCAAACACCACCATCACCAACTATCACCACCACCATTCATCAAAACCACCACCACCATCCAGCCGGCCGAGTCCCCCTGCACCCAGGCCGACACCCCGGCGGCCAGGCCGACCCCGCTCCGACTGCTCCTCCACCTCTCCCTCCGCTGCACATCCCTCTTCCGGCCAGACTCCGGCCTGCAGCCCCTCGCGAGTCCTCCCCTCTCCCTGTTCTTCCTCCATCACATCCTCAAGCCTCCGCCACTACCCCAGCCATTCCTCTTTCCGGCGCCGAGCCTGCACACTCCGGCAAGACTCCACGGCTTCATCACCGTCCCCGCTGCAGTACTCCGGCGGCCGACCCCAATCTCTGTAAGAAATCCTTCCCTCATCTTCCTTCTTTGTATATATATATGTATATATACATACGCATATACGTGAATAGATACATAATATATGTATACGTATGTAGTATTTTAATTAACATTTAATATATATATACGTGTATATCTAACTATATACTTATATACATAGGAGTATATATTAGTATATGTATATTGTTTATCTAACTAATATTTATGTATAATGTATGTATATTAGTATAATGCATGTATTCTATGTTAATGTATAGATAACTAATATAAATGTATTGTATATATATAATTAATAAAGGTGTATGTTAATATGTATATATAATTTAATATATTCGTATATGTATATATTTAAATCAAGTTATATATATATATATATATATATATATTTGGTATATACTAGTATATGTATTTGTGTATATATTGATTAATGTATATATATATATATATCTAATGTATATATATAAATGTTGTTTATATATTTAAATTAGCATGAAATTAGTATATGCTTTTAACTAAAATTGTATGTATAATTAATATAAAGTATTTATATATTTAATTAATGTGGTAATTAGTATATGTAAATAAATTAATTTGTATATATATAATGTAAAGTATTTATGTATTTAATTAAGGCAAATGTATATACAACGTATTTGGTATATGTATTATTTTTGGTAAAAATGTATAAATATGTAAATTGTATATTATTTAATTATTAGAAATCAATTGTATAAGTATAGTATATATTTAAATAAATTCTATAATTAAGTTGGTATATATAATATATATATTTTGTATATATATATATACTTGATATAATTTCAAACATATATATGTTGTACATACATTTAAAATATTTCTATATATATATATATGATTGATAGATAAATACGTGTTCTACTATAAGCATTTTTAATATATAAACACTTAGCATATTTTTAAGGCATATTTTAATTGGTATAAAAAAATAATAGTATACGTACTATTTTGGTGTATATATATATATCTTTATTGTTGTTCAATTGACATAGCTATATATGTGTAGGTATATTTTTGTATAAACCATTAGTACATTTTTATATATATATACATGTATATTTTGCAGTTGTATTTGATTGGAGATATGTTGTATGTACATACAGGTATTAGTTTTATTTAAAGTGTATATATATTTTACTTATATCTATTATTGTAATTAAGGAATATTAATATATAGTTGGCCTATCTAGTAGATGACCCCTACCGTACCTAGCGTAGCCCTAAGGCCAGTGTATTTCTATTGTGTGTTAGTGTAGCCCCTGATACAAATGTCATATTGTGATGTGTTTATAGGACTGTTGGTTTACCAGGGGATACTCTGGAACAGGACATCCATAATTACCAGCTAAGGACCCGAGGCAAGTACATTCTCTGATAATTTCCAATTCTTGATAATTGCTATAAGTTCAATGA
Organism: Iris macrosiphon; assembly: GCA_036927795.1. NCBI lineage: Eukaryota > Viridiplantae > Streptophyta > Magnoliopsida > Asparagales > Iridaceae > Iris > Iris macrosiphon. The sequence goes on from JAYESA010000020.1 coordinate 66,102,458, forward strand.
TCTTGAAATGTTACAACTGAATCTTTGACACTGTGTTTCACGGACTAGTATAGCTTGGATCTGCAGTCATGAGATGTTACCTTGATTATCGTATTGACATTGTACACGACATGCATATTTAGATATCGTACATGATAGACTTGACTTGCTCGTGTATCGTGACGTGTCATGGTTGGATCCACAGTACTAGTTGGGGGCGGGGAAGTAGTTAGTAAGAAATGTGATCATAACCTCTTATTGTAGTATATAAAATTGTAAGTGTTAATCATGCTCTTCACCCATGATTAGCCAGGCCCTGTAGCTACTGTACATGTTCCCAAGCCGGTCACATTTCGAAACAACTATTTCAAACACCTAGAATAGATTACAGTTCTCTATCTTTAATCATATACTACATCACCCATATATGATACTGTACCTTGTTCTTCCATTTTTATACATGCACTGACTGTACCATATTGCCTATTGCCTGCCTCTTGCCTGTCTCTCTTAAATTACCATTGCATTTATTTCACTGTCTTCTCAGTAGCTAGCATGACATGTTTTATTGTATTATAGACATTATCAATTAATGGAACTGTTATTTGAGAGTGTTACTTTGCTCCTTCCTGACTGGAAATATTTTTCCAGACTATGCCTTAGAGGACCGCTGTCCGACACTTTATGGACTATGGTGAGTAGCTGCAGACTTGGTAGTAGTTGATTCTGGAAGGTCTAGTCGAAATTATTATTCATTGTTAGTTCTTAAGTAGACTATTTGGTACCGGATTTGTCTCCGGCATTTTGATGATTCTTGGATATTGTTGAGTTAAGTTATTTTCTTGTGGACTTGTGTTGTGTTTAATTTTAGTTTTATTATTCGAAATCTTATCGTGCTGTAATCCTGTGATTGAGTATGTGTTCATCTTATTTGTGTCATCCGTGCCTCCTAATGGAGATTGGATGTTTGCGTGACATTAGTTAGATAGTATCAATACCTAGACAGCGTTCTACCGCCGATGCTGCGGCGTAGGCTGGACGTACCCACGCACTCGTGCCCCTAAACCGGGTGCGGGTCGTGACACGTTTTTAGTGGTGGCCCATGCAGGTCAGACTTCGCGAGTTGTGCGATGTCGTAGTAGTGTGACATCCTTGTTATACTACTGCGTGCCTGCTATAAAATCTAGGACATAGGATACTAGGACGAGAGCAAATACTCAATCACAATTCCTTGAGAGATTCCTGGGATGACCCCTGAGAATCTTGTTAAAACTTCCAATTTAAATTCATTCCCTTGTTCTGTCCATTCTCACTTGTTGATATTGATTTGATTATTGTTGATTAGGTATTTAAATTAGGATTTTTGCTTCATTATAGAGTTGATTTCATATTAAGAGGAATTATAGACTAATTTATGGTACTATTTGATGATGCACGCCGATGAGGACAGTGAAAATGATTAACAGTAGAGCTGTTGGACTACAGAAGTGGATTTAAAATTTTAATTTAAGATTAAAAATGAATTTCAAATTTTAGGACTCTGAGAAGATTGAGATTGTTATTAAAATTTCATTTTGAAGATTTTAATGAATTGCAAAAATTTTGAAATTGAGGAATTGAAATATTGTTATTAAAATTTTATTTTTGAGGAATTCCGATTCAATAAACCTAGACAAGTTGTAAGGATCTTTGGAAGTGATTAAGTTTTCATTTCAGTATTTAAATAATTAACCTTGAGGGAAGTATATGCATTTTACTATAAAATTTATTCGAGGAGTTATTTTGAGGAATTTTTATTGAGGATAGAAATTATAGTGAGAGAGATATTAGTATATAAGTAGGTGAGATGCATGTGTAAGGATCTGTTGGCTTGAGCATGATTGAGATCTCACTGTCAACTGGCTTGGGTGTTCAACTAGGATTGTATTAGAGAGAGAGAGCAGTAGTTAGTATGGTGTGTTGCAACTGTTATGCACTTGAGTGATAAGGATAACTAGTATCAGCGATTGCAGTAGGTAAGGAAGCTAGCAGTGAGTGTGTTTGTGATAGAACTGTGATCCCTAGGGGATAGAGGTATCAGACTATGGGTGCATCTTTGACCTGTGCAATCATAACTAGAGTTATTTCCAATCTCTCTATCTTAAATGTTGCTTCTTTAGAATTATACTGTCCTTCCTTGATGATATCGCATTTTGCCTTAATTGATTCTTTGGGATCTGTCTTCAGGATGTCGCCGCAGACAAGGTCTATGAGAGCGGGAACATTAGCTTTAGAGGGGTCTGCCACCTCTCTACCTGATGGACAGACAGCCGTAGTTCCTCCTACATCTCCGATGCACGTAGGTGTGTCTGCACCTATCGGGGATCCTCCTCCTCCACCTGTTCAGAAGATTGCCGCAACTGTGACGGACAACCTTCCTCCTCCTCCTCCGACTCCGATTCCCGAAGGTTTGCCCATTGACGGAACGCAGATGTTTACCTTGATCCAAGGCATGGTAGATGCCCAGAGAATAACGGCAGACGCTCAGCGAGTTCAAGCTGAGGCTCAGAGGGTGCAAGCAGAAGCGCACCAGGCACAAACCGAACTGATGAAAGAAAACATGGAGAATGCTCATCAAGTGACTCTCCAAGCTTTGGAGAAAGTTGCACAGTACCAGCAGTTTTCTGGCCAGCAACAGCAAAGATCAGGCACTATAGTGGATTTCAAAAGGATGATGCCTCGAGAGTTCAAAGGCACCGAAGGGATACTCTACGCTGACGACTGGCTAGAAGATATAGAGAGAAGTCTGCGATTGACCCAGATTCCGGAGAACTTGAAGATAGAAGCCGCTGGCAGTCAGATGTTCGATATCGCACTCACGTGGTATCGCACGGAGCCGAGAATTACTGCGCAAGGACTTACTTGGGAGACCTTCAAGGAACTCTTCAAGGAGAAGTTCTTTCCCGACGTGGCATTGGGAACCTTGGAAAGTCAGTTTCATGACTTAGTTCAAGGAAACATGTCGGTCGACGAGTACGCTGCAAAATTCTATAGATTGAGCCGTTTTGCATCGTCTATGATTCGAGACCCAGGAGATCGAGCCCGGAAATTTAGAAAGGGACTGACAAGAGAGATTAAGTCGCGCACTTCTGGTCGTCGTACCGCTACCTTTGAGGCTATCTTGATGGATGCTCAGATTGCAGAAGAGGATCTGGACCTCAGACCTAAGAGGAGTCACAATACTTTTGGAGAAACGAATGGTAGCCCAGGACCGGCCAAGCACTCCCGTATTCAGCACCAACAACAGTACCAAGTACCATTTCATATTCAGCAACAACCATGGACATTTCAGCATCCACCGCAGTACCTAGCACCAGTTACTATCCAGCGACAACCCTGGGCATTTCAGTATCAACAGCAGTACCCGGCACCAGTTCCTGTACAGCAGGATCAACGAACTTGTTACTTCTGTAAGAAGCCAGGTCACCTTTGGGAGAGCTGTAGAACGAGGCTGGGACTTTGTTTGCACTGTGGCGCTGCGGGACATCGAGTAAGGGATTGTCTTCGAGTCCCTTATCTTCTCAGCCAACACGCAGCTTCAGATTATAGAGATCCAGTTAGGCTACCTGTGGAACCGTATATTGCTCAGCACCCGCGAAGGGAACCACCCCAGCAGGACGGGCATTTGCGATGACGGTCGAGGGACCGATACTGCAGGTAATGTGTTAGCAATTTCTGTTCTTTCCTTCCTTCTGTTCCTATCTATTTGATTGATTGATTGCTTAGTACCGTAGCTTGTATGCATGATTCTTGTTATAATGTAGTTAGTAGTACCCCTGATACATGGACTGCAACACTGTAACAAATAAGACCATAACCATGTATGTTCCCCTAGATTGTATGTGGTATGACTATAGGTAGAATTTTCTTAGACCGTGATTATTGGTGTTGACTGTAGTGAAGATTCATGAAGGAGTTATGACTTGACAAGAGGAACAAGATGATTAAAAATTTGAGGATAATTATTGATTTAAATAAATGGTTAAGAAAATTAACATGGCATAATTGGTGGTTAATTAATTCCAGGAAAGATTATGACATGATTAAATGGATTATTAAAATTTGAAAATTTTGGGAGACTATCATCATATTTATTTGATTGCAAGTTAGGATTTTTTTTAAATTTTATATTTGGATGTAACATTTGGAGAATCCTTAAATATCATATTGTTGAGTATTTGAGGAGTGGATATTAAATTCCGGGTACTGAATTATTAACTCAAAACTTTCAAGGAAATTTTAATAAAAAGGGACTTTGATTCTATGTCGAGGATTTTTACAAAATTTTTGAAAATTGTGGAAAGACCTTGTGAATTGTTAACTGAGTTCGTGATTGAAGAATTTAAACTTTGAGGAAATAATAATGATGTGTATGATAAATGCTGCTTTGAGGATTTTGAATTTCGGGGACAAAATTCTTTTAAGGTGGGTAGACTTGTCACTACCACATTCTGAAAACAGGGGTATTTTCGAATTTTTACAATATTTAATTTTATTGTAGTTATAATTAATTAATTGCATGATAGTGTATTTGATTAAATAATTTTGTGCGATGTGAAATCCAATATATAATTATATGCAGTGTTAATTATTTTATTTTAGCTAGCAGACTAGACCTAGAAGCCCAGTAGACGAACCCCTGTCCGAATTAGAGAGTTCTGGATTTTATTATTTTATCTAGAATTTAATTCTTAGAGTATAATTAATTACTGTATTTTATTTAATATTTTGCGCATTGCCTTTGCTTCGATATTTGGAGCACTATCCAGACTTTTGTCTTCCAACAAATTTCACAATCTTGCTCTAGACATGCCCACCTTCATTTCTGCTATTTTTGCAACTCATAATTATGCTCCTTGTGCATTGTTTCTAGCCGCACAAAAATCGTCGCGGACGTTATTTTTAATTCCTATTTTGTATCGTTGTGCGTTCCAATCGAAAATTGGAGGCCATCTTGACCTATTTTTTGTGCGACCCAAATTAGGGTAATATTCTGTTCTGAGTCTTCTTCAATATTGGTATTGATGACTTGATCTGATTTTGGCCCCAAGTACTCCAAATTAATTGTTGAACACAACTTGTATTTTATTTCTATTTAAATTGAGGATACCATTTTATCTGATTTTAAAAATCCCATTTAATTCCAGTGCCCTACAAATTCAGCCCATACCCATCTTACAGTGCCCCCTGACCCTACAAAACATCGGACCCCGAATCGCCCGCCCAATTTTCGTCATTTCATGTGTTTGTGCAATTTCCCAAATTAAGGGGGTTAAATTGCAAATTGGCATTTTGTGCTAACACCCAATTATTTTTAAACCAATGAGGGAGCCTATTAAATTTTCTAATTAAAAACCTTCATTTCTTCATGAATTAATTCTCCTCATGATTTAATCTAGACCACTCATTTAAGTGGGTCAAATCCTCACCCTACATCACACCCTCTCTCATCCTATTTAATATCATGTCACCCTCAAACCCTAATCCCTAGGCAACATAGAAAACCCCCACATCCTCTCTCATACGTATGTAATTCTTCTCCTTCTCCTTTTTTCTTCTCTTTTCTTTCTCCTTCTCTTCCTTTCCTTCTTCTTCTTCTTCTTCTTCTTCTTCTTCTTCTTTATTTTAGTTTTTTGAATCCATTTTGAATTCAAATTCATTTTGGGGGGGGGGGGGGGGGGAACACTGTTCCTACAAGATCCGGCGGCTGCCTCCTGCCCAACTCCGGGCGGCCCAGCTTCACCGCTGCGACAGCTCCTGCTGTGTGCAGTCCGGCCATCCTCCTCCTGAACCGGCGCTGTGGCTGCTCCTCCTCCTCCTATCCCTCCATCTTCACCATCCGACCGGCGGCCAAACACCACCATCACCAACTATCACCACCACCATTCATCAAAACCACCACCACCATCCAGCCGGCCGAGTCCCCCTGCACCCAGGCCGACACCCCGGCGGCCAGGCCGACCCCGCTCCGACTGCTCCTCCACCTCTCCCTCCGCTGCACATCCCTCTTCCGGCCAGACTCCGGCCTGCAGCCCCTCGCGAGTCCTCCCCTCTCCCTGTTCTTCCTCCATCACATCCTCAAGCCTCCGCCACTACCCCAGCCATTCCTCTTTCCGGCGCCGAGCCTGCACACTCCGGCAAGACTCCACGGCTTCATCACCGTCCCCGCTGCAGTACTCCGGCGGCCGACCCCAATCTCTGTAAGAAATCCTTCCCTCATCTTCCTTCTTTGTATATATATATGTATATATACATACGCATATACGTGAATAGATACATAATATATGTATACGTATGTAGTATTTTAATTAACATTTAATATATATATACGTGTATATCTAACTATATACTTATATACGTAGGAGTATATATTAGTATATGTATATTGTTTATCTAACTAATATTTATGTATAATGTATGTATATTAGTATAATGCATGTATTCTATGTTAATGTATAGATAACTAATATAAATGTATTGTATATATATAATTAATAAAGGTGTATGTTAATATGTATATATAATTTAATTTATTCGTATATGTATATATTTAAATCAAGTTATATATATATATATATATTTGGTATATACTAGTATATGTATTTGTGTATATATTGATTAATGTATATATATATATATCTAATGTATATATATAAATGTTGTTTATATATTTAAATTAGCATGAAATTAGTATATGCTTTTAACTAAAATTGTATGTATAATTAATATAAAGTATTTATATATTTAATTAATGTGGTAATTAGTATATGTAAATAAATTAATTTGTATATATATAATGTAAAGTATTTATGTATTTAATTAAGGCAAATGTATATACAACGTATTTGGTATATGTATTATTTTTGGTAAAAATGTATAAATATGTAAATTGTATATTATTTAATTATTAGAAATCAATTGTATAAGTATAGTATATATTTAAATAAATTCTATAATTAAGTTGGTATATATAATATATATATTTTGTATATATATATATACTTGATATAATTTCAAACATATATATGTTGTACATACATTTAAAATATTTCTATATATATATATGATTGATAGATAAATACGTGTTCTACTATAAGCATTTTTAATATATAAACACTTAGCATATTTTCAAGGTATATTTTAATTACTATTTTGGTGTATATATATATATATCTTTATTGTTGTTCAATTGACATAGCTATATATGTGTAGGTATATTTTTGTATAAACCATTAGTACATTTTTATATATATATACATGTATATTTTGCAGTTGTATTTGATTGGAGATATGTTGTATGTACATACAGGTATTAGTTTTATTTAAAGTGTATATATATTTTACTTATATCTATTATTGTAATTAAGGAATATTAAGATATAGTTGGCCTATCTAGTAGATGACCCCTACCGTACCTAGCGTAGCCCTAAGGCCAGTGTATTTCTATTGTGTGTTAGTGTAGCCCCTGATACAAATGTCATATTGTGATGTGTTTATAGGACTGTTGGTTTACCAGGGGATACTCTGGAACAGGACATCCATAATTACCAGCTAAGGACCCGAGGCAAGTACATTCTCTGATAATTTCTAATTCTTGATAATTGCTATAAGTTCAATGATCTTGAAATGTTACAACTGAATCTTTGACACTGTGTTTCACGGACTAGTATAGCTTGGATCTGCAGTCATGAGATGTTACCTTGATTATCGTATTGACATTGTACACGACATGTATATTTAGACATCGTACATGATAGACTTGACTTGCTCGTGTATCGTGACGTGTCATGGTTGGATCCACAGTACTAGTTGGGGGCGGGGAAGTAGTTAGTAAGAAATGTGATCATAACCTCTTATTGTAGTATATAAAATTGTAAGTGTTAATCATGCTCTTCACCCATGATTAGCCAGGCCCTGTAGCTACTGTACATGTTCCCAAGCCGATCACATTTCGAAACTACTATTTCAAACACCTAGAATATATTACAGTTCTCTATCTTTAATCATATACTACATCACCCATATATGATACTGTACCTTGTTCTTCCATTTTTATACATGCACTGACTGTACCATATTGCCTATTGCCTGCCTCTTGCCTGTCTCTCTTAAATTACCATTGCATTTATTTCACTGTCTTCTCAGTAGCTAGCATGACATGTTTTATTGTATTATAGACATTATCAATTAATGGAACTGTTATTTGAGAGTGTTACTTTGCTCCTTCCTGACTGGAAATATTTTTCCAGACTATGCCTTAGAGGACCGCTGTCCGACACTTTATGGACTATGGTGAGTAGCTGCAGACTTGGTAGTAGTTGATTCTGGAAGGTCTAGTCGAAATTATTATTCATTGTTAGTTCTTAAGTAGACTATTTGGTACCGGATTTGTCTCCGGCATTTTGATGATTCTTGGATATTGTTGAGTTAAGTTATTTTCTTGTGGACTTGTGTTGTGTTTAATTTTAGTTTTATTATTCGAAATCTTATCGTGCTGTAATCCTGTGATTGAGTATGTGTTCATCTTATTTGTGTCATCCGTGCCTCCTAATGGAGATTGGATGTTTGCGTGACATTAGTTAGATAGTATCAATACCTAGACAGCGTTCTACCGCCGATGCTGCGGCGTAGGCTGGACGTACCCACGCACTCGTGCCCCTAAACCGGGTACGGGTCGTGACATTGTGATTGTAGGTATGCACAGCGCCGGTGGAAACGTGAGGATACTGCGGTTCGAGGGATAGGGCATGATTCATGACTTCACGCATCGTACGATATTGAGGAACGGCTACGTGCGAATGGATGGCAGGGCGTAGTCCACCTTCAAACCTTCTAGCTCGACTCGCTGCATCAGGTAAATAGGCCCTAGCAAATTTGGAGAGTCGGTTGAATTCGGTGGAGTACTCCTTAACTGTCATGCTGCCTTGCCGTAGCTGCACGAACTCGTTTTTCATTTGACGTTGTACTGGAGGGGATACAAACTCCTCTTCAAACGCGGCACGAAAGGTCGTCCACAAGATCGCCTTCTCTCCGTGATCAAATTGGAGAGATCGTCGATGCACGTCCCACCAATCGTGTGTGTTGAGGCGGAGCTGTAGTTGCACGTAGGCGACACGCTTCTCTTCGGGGACCTCTAGCAGAGTGAAGTGATCTTCGAGCTCGGCTAGCCAATCTAGAGCTACCACTGGGTCCTCAGTCCCGTTGAATGGGGTGTTGCAGACTTTCTTGAAATGGCCTAAGTTGAAGGCAGTCACGTCCCTCGGCCTTGGAATTTGAGGCATCTCCACTTCAAGCACGGGCTGTTCCACCGGAGTCGTTGCTGTTGCGGCGGAATGGTTGGCAGCCAAAGTCTGAACGATCTGTTGCAGGGCATCTACCTGCTTTTGTTGGACTGAGAATCGGGTCTCTAGATTACTCTCGAGCTTGGCTTGGCGAGCATCGTCTCGTTGTCGTTGCGATTCTAACATTTGTATTACCCGCTCAAGCGGGTCCACTTGAGACATGCCTCGTTGGCTCCGAGAGCTTCTCGAAGTACCCGAACTGCTTTCTTGTGTTTCGTTCAGTGGTTGCGCTGCAGATTGCGCTGGATCCATTCCTTCAAAAGAAGGTAAATTACATTAGGATCATAATGTATTATGGACTTATTGCATGAACATATCTTATTTTGGCCTAGCGAGTTCAAGAGTTCGCACAGGAATTTGATCGTTAAAGAAACTTTTCCAGCATGAAGTCTAAGGAACTTTGAATCTGTGCTCTGATACCACTATGTCACGACCCGATTCCGTAGAATCGTTTGAGGCGTCCCCCGAATCGTGACCGCCGTGCGGGCCTGGAGTTGCGCCCGCACAAGACTTTAATGATTTGCATAGCAAGCACATATTCAGAGTACGCAAATAAATTGAAACACAGATTTGAAACATAAAAAAGTTCTCTTTATTGATAATGAACATCTATTACAAACTCCTGAACGAGTCAGCTAATATGTCGAACGGCTTACAAAAGGGTTGACTCAAAATAAGATAACAGTCCTGTACATTACATCCCTTTATAAACTCAAAACGATAAGGACCTCCAGGCTGGAGGATAGCTTTGCCACGGAGCTGTATTTGTGTATGAAGAGTTGCAGCTTCGGACTTCAAAAGGCTTCGAGGGTGCGGTAAAGATGCGCCAACAGTTGGACTGGATCGGGTAGACGACTTTGGCTCCTCGCTCGGTTCGCCTTGGTGCGGAGAACCTGTTTCAACGAGGGTCAGCATATCGAAACATGCTGGTGAAGGCGAGCTAGCCTGACTATACCAATCAATACATTATTTAGTGAAGCATGCATATTTTGTGGGTTTCTATCTTGCCTTAGTTCATTTACAAGTAAGCAGCATATAGAATTTACTGAAATGAACGTGCCATCGTTAGGTGGATTTTACCTGACCGTCTGAATTACCTGCACAATACTTACCATGCCTTCCCTGCCACGAAGACACAAGTTAGTATACAACAGGTTTAAATATACAGGGGATCACTGGCGGGATGCCATAATGGACAGGGCATAGTACATGAATGAAATAACAAGTTACGCAATGAATAGGGGCGCCACAAGTTATTCCATCCGATACAGGCGACTATTCAGGAGTTCCGTCCGGATCGGATCGGTGCCAGTGCCCCAGCAACCGTCCGCAGGAACTAAGACCTTGTGCACAAGTTGTCCGTGATCAACATATACACTAAGTTAGCAGTTGAGGCAAATCAGGGCAATAACAGGTACGGGACAGTAACAGGAGGAGAGCTACTTTGGCATAGTCTCCCTATCAGATTATTGCATTCAGGATGAGTTATGTTCATAGCATAATTTAAAGAAGAGCATACATTCTAACTTGTATTATGCATATGATAAATATTTTTGAGCGAACACGCATGCAAGTAAGTAACCGTTCACAGTTTGATTGACAAGCAATATTAACCAAATCTATTCTCTTTTATCTTGGTTTCTTTTATTTTACTTGGTATCGTTTGATCGGGGCAAGGAGTGAAGCTTGGAAGCAGGGCTAGCTAATCGGGTTGGTAGCCACTCACTTAGATTTTGGAAAGAAGAAGGAAAGAGGCGCTTCACGACTCCGCTCGCAAGCCGCCTACTGCTCGTTCACCTGCACACGAACAGCTCGATAAATACTTCTTCCTCTCTTTCCATTCTCGGAATAGAAGTGCAAGTCAATGAACGAATACAATGAAAACCATCGAAACCGTTCAAGAAAAATAAGCAAATCCTAAATCTAACTCAAAGCAGGAAAGCAACAAGCGACATCGAAAACTGAGGCAATAAAAGATAGCAGCGGAGAGGTCCCTCCTGACTCTGCCGCTAAGCCGATCCTTGGGGCGCAATCCACTGAATATGAGAATCGATTCCGAAGAAACAAATCCATAACGAGGACGAGTTCTTAATTCAATCTATCCCGATCGAACGATACCGTCGTGTATTTCTTAGCCGCGCTCTCCACACCGGGAGAACGGGGCGCTACAAGACTAGCATATCGCGGACAACTTGTGCACAAGGTATTAAATAGGTTCCTGCAGACGGTCCCCAGGACACTGGGGCCTATCCGATCCGTACAAAAGATCTGTTAGTCTGTCTGTTCGGGCAGGATGGCGTATAAAGCCTTGTGAACCTTCCTTCACGCCATTCTTGCTCTTAGACTAAGTAGCCGCCCGTCGGGCAAGATGGATATGACACCTCGTTCCTTGAGTCGTATACCATTCTCGCTCTTGACTACAACTGTCCTTTGTGGCTATGCCAGCGACTCCTATTCATATAGATAAGTCATCCTCGCTTAGTGGCAATCCGTGTGCGAGACATTGTATCGCATCCTGAAATACCTGAACGGATATGAGTATAACAAACTTATACATATTTGAACAATTGAACATCTTGTGCAATACTTCTGAAAACTTTGTGTAACTCGTGCACCTGAAATAGAACCTCGCTCACGACACTCGTGTTTGCTTATGCAATTTAATTGGATTTTATTATATATGCCCATGCTTGGTTTAACTTGGTTTGCCTTGGAAAGGGAAGGACAAATGGTATATATCGCACGGCGCAATGCCATACGATTTAGACTTTTTATTATGCCATAAAACTGATCCTAAGGCAATACTAGAAAGATAACTTAATAGATGGTACACGGAACCTATATAATATGTTTGAATTTGTTGAGCGGGCGAGAAGCCTCCCCACCAGTGCATTCATATACTGATAACCCACCAGATTGCTTACAGGGTGCGTGAGAACCTCGTTCGGTGCAAAATCCTCTTCGTGTGTGCTAAGGCGTGGAGTTCACTCTAGAGCCATGGAGTGTTACGTACGGAACTGAAGCACATATATAAAACATAATGTTGGAACATCGCCTATGTATCATTCCACAAATGTAGCCACTTGGCACCTTTTACTGTTTCGAGAGAGAGGACTTGAGCGACTTGTAATCTCGGCCAAGAGCTGCTTGTAATACTTGTTTAATATCAATAAAGAGCTTGTTTTACTTCTATACTTGTGTTATTCAATGCTTCCCCTATTGACGACTCTATGAACTTGTTACCAATTGCCTATTTGTTCTTATTCTACTGCATTCAGACTATCTGTGCGACTCTGCAGCTTAGTTATTTTACCGCCTGCTTGGATCATGGCCTTGCACAGACGCAGCTTGAGCTCGTACGACATCACATCCAGATGGGAAAGATCATCCCGTGGGAGCGCTAACACGGTGATTCATGCCTAGCGGGGACGATCGGTTACCTACAGGAGATCGGGGTGCGACACTACTTGCAGAATGAGAGATTTAAATGTTGTACATGTGATCTAAAGGATTCGTGCTCGTAGCATTTGGGGTGCCGAGGATAAAGAAAAAATAAACTCTTATGTATTAGAAGTTTTAAACTGAGATTATGTTATGGCATCCTGGAGTAACTTAGGGTTAAAGGTGGTTATTTTTCTAGATAATGATTACTATTATAACAATGATTAGATAATACCTGGTGTTGAATTAAAGACCAAATGCTTGGACGATGGAACTGGATATTTTAAGTACGAGAGTGGCACAGTAATAAGTTGCATAAATATATGCAGAGATATGTTGAGTTCGTTGTTGGGAAGATTGATTTTTAATTTCGAAGACAAAATTTTCTAAGGTGGGAAGATTGTAATGCTACTGGTTTTAGGTTAGGGTTATTCTTGGAATAAATTTTTTTAAAAGTTTATTTGTAAGCAATTAAATTATCTCTTAGATTTTTCATAGTCCTTGACACCCTTCACCATGACTTAAATATCTTGAGCACTGTACTAGCCTTTTTCTTCCAACAAGCTTTGCATCCTTGACCTAATCGAGCCAAATTACGCTCATGACATAACTTTCACTCACGATATTACCTTTCCATGCTTTATTTTTGTCGCATAACCTTTCCGATGCATTATTCAATTAAACTTTGCGTCATTGTCTCTACGTCGTTGCAATCGAATTTGAGTACTCAACATTGACCTGTTTTCCAAACCAATTATTTGTCTATAACCTATATCAAGCCTACAACATACATAAAACTTATGTCCCATTTATTTGAGCTCCCATATGCTCCTTACACATTATTAACCATCAAGACTAGTTATATTGCCTCAAGAGACACCTATGATTAAATCGCCCTCAACCGAGCCCAAACACCTAACACGAACCCTTAAACCAACTTCAAAAACTCATGCACAATACCCCATACTCGTCCCACTCTATATAAAACACCAAAAACCATTATTCACCCACAAAATCATTTGAATTCACCTATTTAAAATTTAAATTTAGTATCTTCCTATTTTGGAATTAAATCCTATGCACATTCCATCTATGTAAGCAATTAAACCCATGCCAAAATATTTAAATATAAGGCTATAATATTTAATTTCAACAATTATATTCTGATTTAAGCCCCTATTAATTCTAGCCATAGGATTTAAACACCATTTTAATCTAACCATCCATCTACGCAACTATACATATGTATATGTGACTTTCTATACCAAAAACCTAGATGGCCGACCTTTCACCCCTTCCATCCTTGGGGAATAGTAGGCCTCCCCTCTCATTCTTCCTCTTATTCATCTCCTACTCCTCCTTTCCATCCATTTCTTTCCCCTTTTGGTAGGAGCACAGTCGCACACTCGAGAAGGCACCTTTGCACCCAAGAGAAGCCTACAAGGAGCCAACTGCTTCTGTTGCTGCTGTTGCTATGTGCACAATACTGTGTATCACTTCTTGAGGCCGTAAACACCTTCCCCTCAAGGCCAAGTCATCCCTCTTCGAGTCCCATGTGGTTTGGAGGTCATCTGAATCTCCTAGAGGCCAGAAATGCGTCGTAAGCGCCTACCGTAATCCAAATACTTGGGTATGTTTCTACCCTTTAAACTTCTTCCCTCTTATTTGTAATAAATTTTTATATATATACCAATATTAGCGACATGAATATATATACCCATGCCATGTTGAACTCATCGATCTTGTGCAAGCCCGTTTACCAAAGCTTGTTAAACAACCTAAATTTGTCATAGAAGTCAGTCTCATTTTTTGGGAGTCATAACAAGTTAGGAAAGCCATAACTCCCAACTCAAAACTTTGTTTAATCTTTATTTTTTACAAAAGAACCGTATTGAAGTTAAATTTTCAAATAAATAAATTAATAGGCAAAATTTGATCTGAAACTTTCTGAAAAATCATTTGAGCATAAGGTGTCCGTAAAATGAATGTGTTTGGGTGTTTTCGTGTTTTTGGAGGCTTCCAGACACGAAAATGTGATCCATTTGAAGTTTTAAAAAGCTAAAGCGAAGGCCTACGACATAATTTAACCCCAAAATTTATTAAATAAGTCTAATAGACATAATATTGGTTACAAGTAGAGGACAGACTCTACGACATAGGCTTTTACAGGTATTCATAAAAACATGGATATGACTATAGTATATCACCAATAAACTAGAGATATAATATAGATAGTGTTGAGTATTATTTAATTTAAAAATCTTCTTTAGGATATTTGGGATTCGTAATATCTTCGGATGTGAACGTTGGACATGCTTTTTTGCAGCAACCGAAAACAAGCGAGTGTACTTTGCCATGAAGTATTCCAGTTCATGTTTGATATATATATATTACTATATTATATACCTTTCTTGCATGTATTGTTACCTTAGGTCAGTGAATTGATACTTTTCGTCTGAGTAAAATTTGGGAGCCGACGTCTGTTTACAGAGTCGAGTATTGATATTAAAGTTGTCATCATATTAATACAAACATGCTCATACTTTGCATGTCAGACCTTAGGACACTCAACATAAAATTTTATGTGGCAGAAACCGTTCTTGACATGTTCTTGGTGACATGATTCTATATTAGGTATTATGACTTGTGACATGATATACAGTTATATCTGTAATATTATGACTCGATGTACTAGATGGAGGTCTTGATCTTGCATGTTATGGACAAGAGATGTGAGGTTACATGGGAGGAAAGAGCATATACCGTACGATGGGCTATTTTTATCATAGTTTTCTGCTGTCTCTATAGCAGAGCTTTGGTGTTTCATATTTTGCTTTATGTTCCATGACACGGGACCTTTATTGTTTTCATAGTTTGCTGAAGTGTCTATATTTAGATCTTTAGTGTTACAACCTGGAGTACGAGTGATGTTTTTATGTGTATTTCACCTAGACGGTTATAGTAATTTTATCCCTTGAGCACCTTGTACTATTATACTATTTTACTGTTGGTATATTTCTATGTACCTTGTTATGTCCCTCTGAGGACGTGGTTCTTTTCCAGTTTTGCAGCATAGACTGTCATTGAGTCCTTAGGAGCTGCTAATGTGCATCGTATTGTTTGCAGGTATTGGGATGAGGTACTGTTTTTATTTCTTCCACAGTTATATTTATTCATTTTCGTTGTTTACTCTTTTGTTGCTATTGCCTAGTTTTGTACACTCTATTTTTTTCTCGAGTCTATTCGAGCTAGTGTGTTACTGCGACCGACTTTAGCACATCTAGTTTATTGTTGTTATTTTTTTTCCTTCTAGATTTAGATGTAGTTATATTTTGTAGTGATATTTAGATAGTACAACTTATACGTATTCAGGTTGGACTAGAATCTGCTCGATACATAGCTGGCCATTGCCACGTGGCCTGGTTCCATGTACTTTGGGACTAGAGCATGATAAAGTAGTGTGTTGAATATTTGTGATCAGCATCGTGTATAGGGCTAACTTCCATGTGCTATAAGAGAGGGGACATCCGAGGTATAAAAAATAGGGGTTTGGACGGAGTATCCCGAGATCTCCGTGAGGTTGAGTCTGAACTGAGCCATGGCTGAATCATAGACGTATATGCAACTCTTTTCCTTGCTAACACGCTTGCTCGAGAACTCCTCATATCACTAATTATTGGAAGCAATCGAACGAGCGGTGCGCTTGACGCCAGAAGAGAAAATAAAAATATCGTCCCCGTATGAGAGATGATTGATCAAAGGTCATCTGTTGGTCGTGCAAAAGCGGTTGTAGCTCCATCTCTAGCAAAAGATAATTAGATTATGACTCAAGACCTCGACGGCTATGATGAAAAGGGATGAGGATAACGGGTTTCCTTGACGGACGCCTTGCATGGATTTGAAGAACCCGCCAGCAGATCCATTGATGATGATAGAGAACTAAGAGCTGCTAATGCTGCGCCACAAGATATTGATCCAGGCTTATGAAAATCCAAATATGCCGAGGGCCCTATTGAGGAAGTAACAATCTAGACGATCATATGCTTTCTCTATGTCAAGATTTGTCGCAAAATTGCCACCACAGTTATGCTCCCCCATGGTGCTAATGAGTTCCTGGGTGAGGATGATGTTGTCGATGATGCCTCTCCCTTTCACAAAACCACTTTCTTCTTTAGAAATGATTCTAGGATGTAGAAATGCGATCCTGTTAGCGATGACTTTAAAGATTAGTTTATTCACAAAAGTGCACAGATTGATCGGTCTAAAGTCTGCAAAGGTGGTGGGGCGTTGACTTTCGAGATGAGCATCAACAGGGTGCTCGAGATCTCCTTTGGATAAGATAAACCTTTGAAAAAAGCTGACATTGTTGCTACTAAGTCCTCTTTTAGAATATCCCAACATTTTTAGAAGAAAGTATCGGAGAAGCCATCGGAGAAGCCATCGGCTCCTGGTGTACTGTTGCTATCGAGACCTTGGACGACTTTAAAGGTCTCCTCGATGGTAATCAGGTGATTAAGTTCAGTATGGTTGTAAGCCCCCTCATTTTAGAATAGGGATAATTTGGTAATTTATAATTATTTTTATTATTTTATTTAATTAGATACATTTAAAGAATTAATTTCTAAATTTCTTTTTAATATATATGACACTTTGCCATGGCTACGATATTTTGAGCAATGCACGACCTTTTTTCTTCCAAAAAAATTTATAATAATAATTTTAATTGAGTCTAATATATTTAGAACATGGATGTTATATTTATTTGATCTTCCCCATGCTCCAAAAATATTAAAGAACGTCAAGAATTACGGTTTCCGTAAAATTGCCTCCTTTTAACTAGAACTTGACCCAAACCCAATTCAAACACATGTAGGCATGTAGTGTACCTCAAATATTCTCATGTAAATATATATTATATATATAAATTATATTTAAATTAATTTATTTATATTTATAGATTTCTAACTATAGAAAGTTGTATAGGTGGCAACCTAGTTGGCAAATAACTACCTAACCACTTCCCTAACCAACCCAACAACCAAATCTTATCCAATCCTAACCATAACAACCAAGCCCACCCTCAAAATTTTGGCTAAGAGCATCCCCCACTTTTCCAAACCCCTTAGCAATATAAACCCCCTCCTTTATTTAAATCTATTTAAAAAATCCGTATATATATCAGCTTATCACCAAACTCTAACCCTAACATCTACTTCCCTCTTTGTGACCGCCCCTATATCCTCTCTTCTCTCTTCCACGACCCCTTCAGCCTCTCCCTCTCCTTCTCCACTTCCTTTTCACTCCTTCCCAAGCTCCACTTCATCCCCTATAAGCTGACAAACCCTAGAGCAAGAGATTAGCCACCCCTAGAGGCCGACTGCTTGTTACTGGTTGCAGCTAGTGTCCACCCCCATCACAGTCCTAAAAACCACCTCCAAATTGAATATTTACCTCCTATATGAATCCCCCAATCACCCCCTCAAGTTTTGTGGAGTTTGGAGTCTGTTTGGTGCTCCGAATGGTCCGTATCGCGAGAAAGGACCACGCCGTAATCACATACGGGTAAGTCTTCCAACTTAGATTTTTTTTCCTATTATCCATGTGTAATTCATGATAATATTAGATGATGATTAGGATTAACTTCATATATGAAAAACCCATATTTCTATGTAAAAACTATTCCAAGGAAATTGAACAATCATGACACGGACATGACGCACCAATGGTAGACAAGGTTCAATGAGTATTGCCATGATAAATATATATAAAATAATTCTAAAAAATTATATATTATTAATTCAGAATATAAATATTATAATTATATAATTAATCATATTTTATGCTAACGGAAAGATTGGATGCAAAGACTACTTGGCCAAGTTGCAAGAATAGCTAGATAGCCTAGTTGAGATGGTTGCATGAATGATGTGATATAATTATTTATATATATAATTATTATTAAATTCCAAAAAATTAAATAATATAATTTCACATTAAAAATACTTTATTACTCAAGTTGGTAATATTGCATGTACAAACTAGCTTCAAGTTGCCAGAATACCTAGTTGACGCACAACATGACTTTGTAATACGATTCTTGGAGGGTTGATCTTAATTCCTAAAACTGAATTTATATGTATTTTAATTATGGAAATAAAGTGTTTTAAATTTATATTTATGGTATTTTCATGTCAAACCTGAACCCTAAAATAAGGGCCACTAGCCTATAGTTCGGGTGACTTTATGACATTATTTTGCTAGTAAATAGAGGTTATTTTTGAAGGAATAAATGAGTGAATATTTTCTGAGGTTAAATCAAAATATAATATGATATAAAGTAATTTTTCATAAATATAAACCATACTAATGGACTAGCAATGTCTCGAACAAGTTTCGGGCAAGACTAGTCAACCTAAAGTAGCCATAATCTTGAAATATATTATTTTATAAAATCTGAGAATTTATTGTTAAAATAAATTTAAATTATATTTAAATTAAGATTATATGATTTATTATGATTTATGTTCATGTCATCTAATTGGGGACTTAAATTTAAATTTTGGAAGTCAAAAACCAAAAAACAATGTCCCGATACCCTATAAAAGTAAGCAAAGTTGCTAAAAATAATAACGGGCTTGGTTTTGCATGCATCGAAGAAATTATAGAATTAATTTATAATTACAACAATTCATGATTAGACCCTTAAGTATTTAGTTGGTATTTAGGTCAATTGAATTTTGAAGGAGTTGACGCGGGATCATCTTTACCACAACTGACTGCAGAACCAGACAAGTGTATCTTGCCAAGATGTTTACAGTTATATATTATTTATTTGATATTATGTATGCATTATATATTATAATTGTGTGGCTTGGTTATTGTACTTGTAAACCGAAGGCCGTTATACGATTCTTTGTATCCGGACAAGATTCGGGTACCGACATCCCCTGCGGAGTCGAGTATCGTAGTTAGAGAGTCATTCTTTCGAACCCATATTTTGTGCATATGTTATTTGCACATCCGAACGTAGGACACTTGACATGATATTCATGTGGCAGAGTCTTTCTTGACTTGATCGTGGTACTTGGACTCTTGATAGGACTACAGGATGCATGCTATAGTGGTAATTATAATTGTACATATTGACTATGACTCGTGTTGATAGTTAGAGGTCATAATCTTGCGTGTCTTGATTGAGACATGAGTTTACATTGGGTGGGGAGGTCTTCATCGTGCTCTGGGCATATTTTACTATTACTATTTGAGTGTACTATTAGATTACGAAAGTGTCCATTGGGATCTTTCGTGAGTACCAGCCCTAGATATATACAGCTTCCTCCTAGTTCCTCCACACGGAGCATTGAGTATAATATTAGCATACGAAAGTGTCCATTGGGATCTTTCATGAGTACCAGCCCGGAGTACGATACCATACTCTCATTTGCATATCACATAGTTGGTTACAGTAGTTTACCCTTGAGTATGTGGCATTATACTATTTTACTTTTGGCATGTTGTTTCTTGTACCTTGTTACGTCCCTCTGAGGACCTGGTCCCCTGCCAGTTTTTGCAGTATAGAAGGTTACGGAGCCTTTGGAGTTGCTGATAGAGTTGCTTCTCTTGCAGGAATTGGTACCAGGTACTTATATCATTTCTATCGGAGTTATGATTATTTATTCATATTATTTATTTATCTGCTAATGTAGCCTAGTTATATAGACTTATATTTCTTTCTCGAGTTTATTCGAATTTGTGTGTTACGGGGCGGCCGACTTTAGCACATGTAACTCATTCTTGTATATTCTGTTCATTGTGGATTGAGGCATATATATTTATATTTACTTGATTATCTAGATAGTGACCATTATAATACAGTTTATACGTATTCGGGTCAGACCAGAGTCTGATCGAATGCGTAGCTGGCATGTTACGTATTCCTAGTCCTACGTATTTTGGGACTGGGGTGTTACATATTTTTTGTGGTAGCCCATGCAGGTCAGAGCATATCGTTTTGGTTACGTTATTGTGCCGAGCGAGCCTGCAATTATGATAAGGTTGTTAGGATCTCAATCCACATTGCTATTGGAACTTTGCTTGATTTCTAATATCGTCCTTGAACCTCGTAATAGTAATCATCCATACTTTCTTTGAACTCTTATTCTTTGATTCTTATTTTTCTCTAACTCGGAGAGACGAGCACTCGTGCGCGGTGATCTCCCCAGGAAAAGATTTTTGTCAAGACGGAGAAGACATATTTGATAGATTATTTGTAAGTAGATAGTTACCTGAGTAGTGAAGATTATGGTAGATAATTTCTAGATATTAGAGTGAGAATAGATTAAGACATTACCAGTAGAAACCTAAAACAAGATGGACTCTATCAATTGACTAGATTAGAAGTGATGGATTACTATTCGATAAATATTTTAAATATATTCGAGTGATTTTATTTTAGGATATAATATTGTGTTTTGATAAGAGAGTTTTATCTAAGGTGGGTAGGCTTCTAGACTAGTGAATTAGTTTGGAGGTTAATCAATGATGAAGATGAGGATTGTCAAATTTTGGTGCTTTGAGGCTTATACTTCTATGTGATTTAAAAAAAGGTATATTTCGTTTTGAATTGAGAAAAAAATGATGTGATAAGGAGCTAGAGATTTATTTAATTTAAAAATTTAAGGCGATTATGATGTAATTGACTTAAAATTTTAAATTAAAATATTTTGGATGAATTTAAATGTTATAGAGTTTAAATTTTAAGGATCAATATTAATTTAAATAAAAGTTGAGAATTTGATATGACAGTATTAATGATTTTGTTAAACTATAAGTTTTGAAGATTATGATATGAATGGATTTGTATTTAATTTAAAAGAGATTATGTGATAAATTTAAATTTAGATTTTAAGAAACTTGAGGCATTTAAATTTTGTGGGGTTTAAGTTTGAAGATTTTGATAAGATTTGACTTGGAATCTAAATTTGAGAATTTTAGGATATGATGAGGCGGAACGTTGGTGAATCTTAATTTAAATATTTCATAATTATTTTATTGTTTGAGTATTGTATGGAAAATAAAAATATAAAGGAAAAGGATGGAGAGAATAGTTTCAAGTTTAAATTTTGGGGATGAAAATTTGAATTAAAATTTATTCAAGGAAATATGCAATGGTTGTATTTAAATTAGAGGATTGAAGTTAAACTTGAATTATTAAGATTGAGTTATTAAATAAAGTTTTGAGGAATTGGATTTAAATTAAAAAATTTAAATGATAGAATTTAACTTTTAAAACTTTGAGAAGAGTTTGATAAAATAGATTTATATTTCCTTGAGAAAATTTTAGAGGTTAAATAATATTTGGTGAATTTTAAGTAAGTTTTGCGATAATTGTTGAATTAAAGGAAAGTAGAAATTATGGTGCAGAAATTGTGGTTGATTATATAAAGAAAAAATATAGAGGAGTAAAATTTGATGGAACAATTTTTGAAATTCAAAATTTTAGATGAGATTATTTTAAACCTTGTGATTGGATTTAAATTTTAAGAATATATGAAATTAAATTAAGTTTTGAGATTTGATGAGATAAAGATATAATGTATTAAAGATTATAAATTTTGGGATTTGATTTGATCTTAGAAGGTTGGCTAGAATTAGATATGCCATATATGAATTATTTTTATGATTGCTAGGTTTGATGATGTTAGAGCATCCACAGTGGGAGTAGTTTCAAGTGCTATATTTTGACTTTTGTCAAATTTTATAGCACTTGAGGGCTACAATGGACTCTTGTCCACACTTGAAAAATGGTAGAAAGCCAAGAGACACTCCAAATTTGGAGAGTCCCGTAGCTGGTCTATATTAATCGATGGGCCCACCAAAATAACCTGTCATTTATTTTCCTCCCCTTCCTCTCTCTCTCTCTCTCTCTCTCTTCTCTTCTATTTTTTTTACAGAAAAACTTTTCCAGACCCTTTTTTCTTCTTCTTCTTCTTCTTCCTTCTTCTTCTTCTCCACATATTTAGTTTGTGGATTTTTTATCTCATTTTGTTTGATTTGTTTAACGAAAATGAGAAAAATTATCCATACAAAATTTCAAGAAATGAGATAAAAAAATTCAAACAAAAATGAGAGAAAAAAATTAACAGACATCTTTGTCGTCAGTATTGGTTAATG
The DNA here is from genome assembly GCA_036927795.1 of Iris macrosiphon. NCBI lineage: Eukaryota > Viridiplantae > Streptophyta > Magnoliopsida > Asparagales > Iridaceae > Iris > Iris macrosiphon. The sequence continues at coordinate 66,125,431 of JAYESA010000020.1, forward strand.
GTTCTGAATGGAAATGAGGAAAAGCTTTAATAGTTATGAAGAGAATGAAAATGAGAAAAAATATGGAAGAAAAAGGAAACAAAAATAAAGAAGAAAAATAGGGAGGAAAAGACGGAGGAAAATGGAGAAGTTAATTTGGAGTGTCTATTTTGGAGTGTACCATTGTGTGCAAATATCAAGGTAACACTCCAAAAATAGTTTGGAGTGTGATTTGGAGTATGATTTGGAGTATGGTTTGGAGTGTCCCCACTGGAGATGCTCTTATAAAGGGTAAAATTGATTAAGTTATCAGTATTATCGTTTCGAGAAAAAATTTATAAAAAAAATAATTGAGAAATTGAGGAGAAGACTTTTTGAGAATTAAATTTCAAAATAGTGAAATGAGGCAAACTTTGAGGATGAAATTTAAAGGTATTATATGGTAAGATTAAATTTTAAATTTTGGAAAGGCCATGATATAGATTTTATTTCTTTTTAAATTTGAAGGGCTTAAATATAGTAGAGTTTAAATTTGGAGAATAGAAATTTGGAGATTAGATTTAAAATTTTGAGTATTGGGTTATTAAATTTAAATTTTAAGAAATTAAGAAGATTAACATCATAGATAGTGGAATACAAGATTTGGATTCAAATTATATTTTGAAGGTTGGAATAAAATTTAAGTTTAAGAATTTAAGGATTTGGGATCTTATGAATTTAATTTTGAGGATTTTAAAGAAATTTGAATGAGTAAGAATAATAATAATTTTTAAAGGTGAGAATTGAGTTTAATTTAAATTTGAGGAGTTTAAATCTTGAAGTAGTTAAATTTCGAAGATTTAATTTTAAAAATTTAATTAAAAGTTTGAGATATAATTCAAGAAATTCAAGGATAATGTTGAGGATTTTGAGTGTTAGGAGTTCAATATAAAATTGAGATTTAATTTATGGGTTGGGATATACCAATAGAATAACAATATAAAGATTGACTTTATCACTTATATAATTGCCTTTTAAGGACTTAATTTGAATTCAAAATTTGAAGAATTTTTTTAGAGATACAATTGATGGAGTTGATTTCGAATTCAAATTTTGCTGATGAGACTTTAAATATTTAAATTTATTCATGAGATATGCATTAGTAGGATTTAAATTGAGGAATTATTTTTAACTTTTAAATTTTTAGGATTGACTCATTAATTGATATTTGAGGATGACCATTAATTTAAAATACCAAAAATTCAAATATACGTAATGGTAGTGAGGACAAGACAAATTATGGCTATAAGGACAAATCGAATTATTAGAAAATTTTGAGAAATGACTACAATATGAGATACAAATTTTCAAAGATGGAAATAAATTTTTGGATTTGATTTTTTTAAGTTTGGATATAGAATTAAATTTGAAGGATTAAATTATTAAAATTTTGAAGACAGTCATAAATGAGATTTAAAATTTTAAGAAAATAATGTTACATTGTAATTAATAGTTACGACTTGAGAATCTGATTAAAAAAAATTATTGGATTTTAAAATTTTGAAGATAAATTCAATTTTCAAAGAATTACTTTAAAATTTTAAAATGTGAGAATTAAGTAAATTTTGAGAAACGTTGTTAAATAACAAAAGTGATTTGACTACATGATTATATTGCCTGAATTTTGATGGAGAAAAAAAATATGTTATTGAAGATCTTAAATTTTGAGGACAATTTTTTTTAAGGTGGGTGTAACACCCCGTTCCGCTCAAGCGAACTACCGACTCAAACGGCAAAAGTGCAACTGTCCCGACCCGCCTTGTCTCGATCAAGAAGCAAAGGATATCCAGACTTGTCCCTACAGAAATCCGGCTTGGACTTTCAGAGGCTCGCTCAGACGTATCGCTCTACCGAGGCGAATCATCGCTAAGGTGGGTGGCTACGGTGAACTTGTCTTTGCTTAGCCAGCACACATAAAATTTGGAATATTCATGCTAGTCGCTAGGTGATAACCCCCTGCATGCTAATAAATCCAACGCACCTAGCTAAGGGAATAATCCCAACTTGTATTGCTTGCTAGAACATGGAAATGAAATACTGCTTATATATGTTCAGACCATCGCATGCTAAGTCCCTAACGGTTTCACCTCTCGGCTTACCTTCGGCCCCGAGCAACGTGCCTGCTTATGTTCCTAGAAACACATGCTTGTCTGCTTGAATGTTGCCGTGTTTTCATCCAACTCCGGGAGACTACTCAGTAGTCGTTCCGTGTATGATTGACCCTGCAAGTATCCGGGACCGTTAGGTCACCAGGCAGCCCCGAACCAGGGGAATGCATCAAGACAAGTTAATCACTGTACAAAATCATGATTCAAGCACCTCCTGTAATCGTGCACTACTGTACTACTGTTATACTGTTCTACTGTACCACTGTACCACTGTACTCCTGTTCTACAGTACTCGAGTATCTAGTGAAGGGGAAACTGACCCTGACCCTGACGTGCATGTCGCGGACAACTCGGAAACGAGGTATAGTTCCACGGACGGTCTCCGGGGCACTGGGGCCGCTCCGATCCGGATTGAACTCCACTGTTTCAGCCAACTGTACTGGACGAGATAGTATGCAGCGCCCACCGTTCTTTCGCTGCATACCATCCGCTCCATGGCTGAACTTACTGTATAGTCTACTGTACTAAACGAGATAGCTTGTAGCACCACTGTACTTTCGTTGCAAACCATTCTCGTTTAAGACTAGTGTCCTTTATGGCTATGCCAGCGACAAACGTTCATATAGATAAGTCATCCTCGCTTAGCGGCTATCCGCGTGCAAGTCATTGCATCGCATCAAGAAACAACTGAACACCTGAACGATCATGTTAAAATGACCCTCCAGTTTACATATGCTATGCCTCCTGAATGTTATACTTGCCCGTGCTTGAATTAACGATGTTTGCTTCAATGTTTGCCTTGGACAGGGAAGGAGATGGTAAGTTGGTAAGTCTCACCGTGTTTCCTCTAATATCGCACGGCGCACTGCCCGACACGATAGGCTATTCAATATCTGCATGAAACTGATCCTAAGGCAACTAGAAAGACAACTTAATAGTTGTGCACGGAACTTATATTACGTGTTTGGATTTGTCGAGCGGGCGAGTAGCTTCCCCACAAGTGCATTCAATGTACTGATAATCCACCAGTTTGTATGCAGGGTGCGGAAGAACCTCGTTCGGTGCGGATGCCTCCTTCGTGCGTGCTAAGGCCAGGAGTTCCCTCTGAAGCCTTGCAACGGTGCGTCCGGGATTAAAGCACATATACAAGACATAATGTTGGAGCGTCGCCTGACCATCGCCTGTACATTCATTCCATAAATGTAGCCACTTGGCACGCCGTGTCACGACCCGTACCCGATGTAAGGATACTAGTCGGAAATAACGCCCAGCCTACGCCGCAGAATCGGCGGTAGAACGCTGTCTAGATAGTCTATCTAAGGTAATAAACCACCAATAATGATAGAATACTCAATCACAGAACTAAGATAGAATGAGCACTTATCAGATAAGAATAGAATAGTCATCATACTACTCATGAGTTTAAAATAATACATCAATGAGTCTGAAGAGTAACAAAAATAAGCTGGAGACAAATCCAGTACAAAAGAATACTATCATACTACAAGCTACACTCCAGGGTCAACTGTCTCAGTTGGGATAAGTCCCTCTTGAGCCAGGGTCTCCGAATCTAAACCCACAATATCCTGAGGTCCATAATAGGTAGGGTACTCCTCAGTGTCATCTGGAAAAATATATCCAGTTAGAAAAGGAGCAGAGTATATCTCTAACAGCAGTTCTAATCCATGATAAAAACTATGTAACAGTAAATAGCTGCGGATAAATAAGATGCACAAAATAGATACAAGAGATATATAGACAATAAGGAAATACTGGAAAGAAATACAATAATGAACAATATGTCAATGAAACAATAATACTAATGACTAAGTGTGTGAGTACTAGCTTAACATGTGATCGACTTGGGCAAGATATAATGCGGCCTGGCTAATCATACGTGCGGTGCATGATCAACACTATTCGCTTACCAATACTTTATTCAATAAAGATTTGATCACATATCTATACTATTACTCTCCATCCCCAACTGGTATAATAGATCCAACCACGGTATGCTATGGCACTAGATTCCCCAAGAAGATAGCTAGTCTCCCCGAGAATCGGTGTCTGTACATGTACAAGATAACCAATGAAACAATACTTGCACCATATACACCATATACAAAGGAATAACATCTCATGACGAGATCCGGATATACCAATCCGTGTAACCATAGTGTCAAGAGAACATGGATATCTACACTAGATACAGTGAACATAGAGGATATCATAAATGAGAAATTATCAGAGAATGTACTCGCCTGAAGTCCAATGAAAAGTCTCACAGATGTCTGACCCGGTGCCTCGAAGACCTAGATATGGAATACCACATTAATACAAAGTCCCGGAAAGATAACAAGTCAAACTAGTCAACTACTAGGTCAATAAATAAATTCTAAGTCAAAAGTCAACTATGGTCAACTCTAAAGTCAACTAAAGTCAAACATGGTCAAACCAATGTCAACCTCACAAAACCTCTATAGAAAATAAAATACAATAATTTAGGAATCAAAATTAGATTCCAATAGATACCCACACAAGAATACTAATAATACAAATAATGCACACTCTAAATAATGTATATACAAACCAAATAGAATAATATATTATTATTAGTATTATACCTCACAAAACACCTATATATATACATATATATATATACAAATATAATATATAATATATAAATTAAAACTGCCAAAACGTCACTGAAAACAGTGAGATAAAATATAAATTAAATAAAATAGGCTTTCAGTGACAGTTCCTACTGTCACTGAAACCACCGTCGCCAAAACTGCTGTGAAACTGCACTGCTGTCACCCATTGGTGACAGTACTCCACTGTCACAGAAAAATCCGTCGCTGCTGCTGCGAATCCCGCTCACTGTATGGATTATTAATGACAGTGGCGGCTCTGTCATTAATAGCCCGCCGCCACTGTTACAGTGGCTGGTGCTGAACCGCCTAAAATAATGACAGTTTTACTGTCATAAATCCTACTATCACTAAAAACACAATAATATATATATATAAATATATATATATATATAAATCTATATATAAATCAATATATATATATATATATATATATATATATATATATATATACATATATATATACATATATAAAGCAATTAGATAAATATATATACTTATATATATACAATTAAATATTACTAATTACAAAACACATGCACATATTAATGTACGTATTTTTTATGGCTAGAAGCACACCTAAAAATATATTCATTAATATACAAATAATTATATAATAATTATAAATAATATAATTACTCATTAAATACATAAATATATTTTATAAAACCTTTATTATATAAAATATTTTATTAACATAAGTACATATATAATTGCATGCAAGAAAGCTACATACATATTTTTATACACCACATTAGAACACATAGAAATATCTATAGATCTATGCTACAATAAATACCATAATAAATACACTAAAATAATATATAATATCTAAATATATTTACTAATTATAAATGAAGAATTTAAAGCATAATTAATTAGATCTACACATAAACACACCAAATTGGAAAGTTTTATACCGTATCCCACTAGATCTAGGATACGCATATGACACGAGTCCAACACACAACCAATTGCACCCCGAAGGACACAAACAAGTCACAAATAATATTTATGAACAAATCAAAGTGTCAAAAGTAGATCTATGTGTCCGTGTCAAAATATGACATGTTCAAAGCCCCGTGTCGGAGGAAAAACCCCCAAAATGACACGTATCACCAAATAGTTGGGATACGAACCACAAGTACCCAAATATGGATATGACACAAGCCCCAAACACATAAGCACATGCCCAATTGATCTATAGGATCAATTGACACACAGAACAAAATGTAAATTCGAAATTCCAACAAAATTGACACAAAAAGTACCATAATTTTCTCCATGGGTCTCTTATAAACACAAAACAAATTCCTATGGGTAGTACATACATATAGGTTGATTTTACATGATTAAATCTTAGATTTAGAAGCTATTTTAATAGAAAAAATTGAATTATACCTATTGGGAGATGGATTCCTAATGAAACCTCCAATTGAGATAAACTTGCTTCCAAATTGTAGATCCTTGCTCCTCTTTGTAGATTCTTGCTTCCTCCTTCTAGATCTTTGCTTCTTAACTTTCTAATGGTGAATTGGGAAGAATTTGGGATAAATTTGGTGGAAAATTGGAATGGGAATGGAGGAAATTTGGGAGTAGGAAATTCTAGATCTAGATTTGGAATGAGAATGAGAGGAGAGAGAAATTTCCCCCCTCTTTTAATAGGCCGGCCTTGCCCCTCTCCAAAGCAATTTTAAAATGTCCAATGTACCCCTTGGGGCCTCTCATGAAGAAATAATTAAGGAAGGAAGCTTCTAGTCTAATCACTTAATTAATTTAATCCATCTCCTTAACTATGGGCTTTCTAAATGGGCCAAATCTAACTATTTAATTCATGTTGGTCCATGGGTCCAAACTATACTAGTTGGGTCTACTAAAATAAGTCCAAAATAATTAAATAATATCTAACAACAATTAAATAATACAACAAAAATTATTTACCATGCATAATATTTATTTAAATAGAAAATTACTAAAATACCCTTTTTCCTAAAATGTGGTAGTGACACGCTTTTACTGTTTCAGAGAGAAAGGCTTGAGAGACTTGTAATCTCGGCTATACGCCGCCTGTAACACATGTTTATATCAATAAAAGAGTTGCTTTACTTCAAACTTGTGTTCCAATGCTTCCGCTATACTTGTCGACTCAGTGAACCTGTTACCGATAGCCTATGCGTTCATGACTCCGCTGCACTCGGACAATCCTGTGCGACTCTGTCGCTTAGAACTCTTACCGCCAGCCAATGAACCATGGCCTTGTACGGGCGTGGATTACGCTCGTGCGGCATCACGCCCGGATGGGTTAAGCGATCGTTCCGCGGGAGCGCTGGCGAGGGTGATTCCCGTCTAGCGGGAACGGCCGATTGCCTGCGGGAGATCGGGGCGTGACATAGTGGTATCAGAGCCTGGCTTCTACACCTTTAGCCTTCAATTCGATATCTCTGTTTTGAAAGCTCGTTCGTGGGTTATGTGCACGCGCTCTCTCAATGCCTCGATGGGATGTTCCAACAATAAGTCTAAATATTTTCAAAATACGGTTTGAATGTAATGATATGCTTGCTTGTCTGCTGCTATGCTGCGAGTGGCCTTTGTGCCAACCTGTGCGAACCCTTGAGAGTATCGCTAGTAGCTTGTCCGATTTTTACTAACCCTAAGTTTGGTTGAATGCATCTATTCGAGGGACGCCTTGAACTAGTGCACCATCCAAGACTTAAGAAAAGGTGAAACTCGAGTGCTAAGACTTCGCTATCACTGAGCTGGTTGACGTGTTCACGCTAGAAGTGTACTTCGAAAGTGCGCACGATCCAGTCTAAGCGATATGCTGATTTCGAAGCTTGTGCAAGTGAATATCCAAATGAACAAGTACAACGACTTGTCTAGGATTGCCTCAACCCTAGATTACTGCTTGTCCTCAGTAAGTCTCGAGGACGAGACTTTTTCTAAGTTGGGTAGGATGTAACACCCCATTCCACTAAAGCGAACTGCCGACTCAAACGGCAAAAGTGCAACTGTCCCGACCCGCCTTGCCTCGATCAAGAAGCAAAGAATATCCAGACTTGTCCCTACAGAAATCTAACTTGGACTTTCAGAGGCTCGCTCAGACGTATCGCTCTACCGAGGCGAATTATCGCTAAGGTGGGTGGCTACGCTGAACTTGTCTTTGCTTAGCCAGCACACATAAAATCTGGAATATTCATGCTAGTCGCTAGGTGATAACCCCCTGCATGCTAATAAATCCAACGCACCTAGCTAAGGGAATAATCCCAACTTGTATTGCTTGCTAGAACATGGAAATGAAATACTGCTTATATATATTCAGACCGTCGCATGCTAAGTCCCTAACGGTTTTACCTCTCGGCTTACCTTCGGGCCCAAGCAACGTGCCTGCTTATGTTCCTAGAAACACATGCTTGTCTGCTTGAATGTTGCCGTGTTTTCATCCAACTCCGGGAGACTACTCAGTAGTCGTTCCGTGTATGATTGACCCTGCAAGTATCCGGGACCGTTAGGTCACCAGGCAGCCCCGAACCAGGGAAATGCATCAAGACAAGTTAATCACTGTACAGAATCATGATTCAAGCACCTCCTGTAATCGTGCACTACTGTACTACTGTTATACTGTTCTACTATACCACTGTACCACTGTACTCCTGTTCTATAGTACTCGAGTATCTAGTGAAGGGGAAACTGACCCTGACCCTGACCTGCATGTCGCGGATAACTCGAAAACGAGGTATAGTTCCACGGACGGTCTCCGGGGCACTGGGGCCGCTCCGATCCGGATGGAACTCCACTATTTCAGCCAACTGTACTGGACGAGATAGTATGCAGCGCCCACCGTTCTTTCGCTGCATACCATCCACTCCATGGCTGAACTTACTGTATAGTCTACTGTACTAAACGAGATGGCTTGTAGCACCACTGTACTTTCGTTGCAAACCATTCTCGTTTAAGACTAGTGTCCTTTATGGCTATGCCAGCGACAAACGTTCATATAGATAAGTCATCCTCGCTTAGCGGCTATCCGCGTGTGAGTCATTGCATCGCATCAAGAAACAACTGAACACCTGAACGATCATGTTAAAATGACCCTCCTGTTTGCATATGCTATGCCTCCTGAATGTTATACTTGCCCGTGCTTGAATTAACGATGTTTGCTTCAATGTTTGCCTTGGACAGGGAAGGAGATGGTAAGTTGGTAAGTCTCGCCGTGTTTCCTCTAACATCGTACGGCGCATTGTCCGACACGATAGGCTATTCAATATCTGCATGAAACTGATCCTAAGGCAACTAGAAAGACAACTTAATAGTTGTGCACGGAACTTATATTACGTGTTTGGATTTGTCGAGCGGGCGAGTAGCTTCCCCACCAGTGCATTCAATGTACTGATAATCCACCAGTTTGTATGCAGGATACGGGAGAACCTCGTTCGGTGCGGATGCCTCCTTCGTGCGTGCTAAGGCCAGGAGTTCCCTCTGAAGCCTTACAACGGTGCGTCCGGGACTGAAGCACATATACAAGACATAATATTGGAGCGTCGCCTGACCATCGCATGTACATTCATTCCACAAATGTAGCCACTTGGCACGCTTTTACTGTTTCAGAGAGAGAGGCTTGAGAGACTTATAATCTCGACTATACGCCGCCTGTAACACATGTTTATATTAATAAAAGAGTTGCTTTACTTCAAACTTGTGTTTCAATGCTTCCGCTATACTTGTCGACTCAGTGAACCTGTTACCGATAGCCTATGCGTTCATGACTCCGCTGCATTCGGACAATCCTGTGCGACTCTGTGGCTTAGAACTCTTACCGCCAGCCAATGAACCATGGCCTTGCACGGGCGTGGATCACGCTCGTGCGGCATCACGCCCGGATGGGTTAAGCGATCATTCCGCGGGAGCGCTGGCGAGGGTGATTCCCGTCTAGCGGGAACGGCCGATTGCCTGCGGGAGATCGGGGCGTGACAGTGGGTAGATTGTAAGCCCCCTCATTTTAGAATAGGGATAATTTGGTAATTTTTAATTATTTTAATTATTTTATTTAATTAGATAGATTTAAAGAATTAATTTCTAAATTGTGTTTTAATATATATGACACTTTGCCATGGCTACGATATTTTGAGCAATGCACGACATTTTTCCTTCCAAAAAATTTTATAATAATAATTTTAATTGAGTCTAATATATTTGGAACATGGATGTTGCATTTATTTGATCTCCCCCAAGCTCCAAAAATATTAAAGAACGTCAAAAATTACGGTTATCGTAAAATTGCCTCCTTTTGACTAGAACTTGACCCAAACCCAATCCAAACACATGTAGGCATGTAGTGCACCCAAAATATTCCCATGTGAATATATATATATTATATATAAATGATATCTAATTAATTTATTTATATTTATAGGAGTTCTAACTATAGAAAGTTGTATAGGTGGCAACCTAGTTGGCAAATAACTACCTAACCACTTCCTTAACCAACCCAACAACCAAATCTTTTCCAATCCTAACCATAACAACCAACCCCACCCTCAAAATTTTGGCCAAGAGCAGCCCCCCATGGCCAAATCCCTTAGCAATAGGATAAACCTCCTTCTTTATTTAAATCTATTTAAAAAACCCATATATATATTAACTTATCACCAAACTCTAACCCTAACATCTACTTCGCTCTTTGTGACCGCCCCTATATCCTCCCTCCTCTCTTTCACGACCCCTTTAGCCTCTCCCTCTCATTATATACTTTCTTTTTACTCCTTCCCAACCTCCACTTCATCCCCTACAAGCTAACAAGTCCTAGAGCAAGAGATTAGACACCCCTAGAGGCCGACTGCTTGCTGCTGGTTGCAGCTACTGTCCGCCCCCATCATAGCTCTACAAATCACCTCCAAACTGAATTTTTACCTTCCTATATGAAGCCCCCAATAACTCTCTCAAGTTTCGAGGAGTTTGGAGTCCGTTTGGTGCTCCGAATGGTCCGTGTCGCGAGAAAGGACCACGCCGTAATCACATATGGGTAAGTCTTCCAACTTAGATTCTTTTCCTATTCCCCATGAACCAAAGATTGTGTAACTCATGATAATATTATATGATGAGTAGGATTAACTCCATATATTAGAAACCCGTATTTCTCTGTAGAAACTATTCCAAAAAAATCGAACAATAATGACACGGACACGATGCACCAATGGTAGACAAGGTTCAATGATTATTGCCATGATAAATATATATAAAATAATTCCAAAAATTATATGTTATTAATTCAAAATATAAATATTATAATTATATAATTAATCATGTTTTATGCTGACGGAAAGATTGGATGCAAAGACTACTTGGCCAAGTTGCAAGAATAGCTAGGCTAGAATAGCTAGATAGCCTAGTTGAGATGGTTGCATGAATGATATAATGTAATTATATATATATATATATAATTATTATTAAATTCTAGAAAATTAAATAATATAATTTTATATTAAAAATACTTTATTACTCAAGTTGGTAATGTTGCATGTAAAACTAGCATCAAGTTGCCAGAATACCTAGTCGACGCATAACATGACTTTGTGATACGATTCTTGGAGGGTTGATCTTAATTCCTAAAACTAAATTTATATGTGTTTTAATTCGGGAAATAAAGTATTTCAAATTTATATTTATGGTATTTTTATATCAAACCTGAACCCTAAAAATAAGGGCCATTAGCCTATATTTTGGGTGACTTTATGACATTGTTTTGCTAGTAAATAGAGGTTATTTTGGAAGGAATAAATGGGTGAATATTTTATAAGATTAAATCAGAATATAATATGATACAAAATAATTTTTCATAAATATAAACCATACTAATGGACTAGCAATGTCTCGAACAAGTTCCTAAAGTAGCCATAATCTTAAAATATATTATTTTATCAAATCTGATAATTTATTGTTAAAATGAATATAAATTATATTTAAATTAAAATTATATGATTTATTATTATTTATGTTCATGTCATATAATTAGGGACTTAAACTTAAATTTTGGAAGTTAAAAATCAAGAAACTAGGTCCTGATACCCTGTAAAAGTAAGCAAAGTTGCTAGAAATAATAACGGGCTTGGTTTTGCATGCATCGAAGAAATTATAGAATTAAGTTATAATTACAAGAATTCATTATTGGACCCTTAAGTATTTAATTGGTGTTTAGGTCAATTGAATTTCGAAGGAGTGGACGCGGGATCATCTTTACCACCATTGACTGCAGAACCAGGCAAGTGTACCTTGCCAAGATGTTTACAGTTATACATTATTTATTTGATATTATGTATGCATTATATATTATAATTGTGTGGCTTGGTTATTGTACTTGTGAGCCTAGGTCCGTTATACGATTCTTTGTATCCGGACAAGATTCGGGTACCGATATCTCCTGCAGAGTCGAGTATCGTAGTTAGAGAGTCATTCTTTTAAACCCATATTTTGTGCATATGTTATTTGCACATCCGACCATAGGACACTTGACATAATATTCATATGGCAGAGTCTTTCTCGACTTGATCGTGGTACTTGGACTCTGGATAGGACTACAAGATGCATGCTATAGTGGTAATTATAATTGTACATATTGACTATGACTTATGTTAATAGTTATAGGTCATGATCTTGCGTGTCTTGATTGAGACGCGAGGTTATATTGGGTGGAAAGAGTTTTCATCGTGCTCTGGGCATATTTTACTATTACTATTTGAGTATACTATTAGATTACGAAAGTGTCCATTGGGATCTTTCGTGAGTACCAGCCCTAGGTATATATAGCTTCCTCCTGGTTCCCCCACACGGAGCATTGAGTGTAATATTAGCATACGAAAGTGTCCATTGGGATCTTTCGTGAGTACCAGCCCGGGGTACGATACCATACTCTCATTTGCATATCACATAGTTGGTTACAGTAGTTTACCCTTGAGTATGTGGTATTATACTATTTTACTTTTGGTATATTATTTCTTGTACCTTGTTACGTCCTTCTGAGGACCTGGTCCCCTGCTAGTTTTTGTAGCATAGACGGTTATAGAGCCTCTAGAGTTGCTGATGGAGTTGCTTATCTTTCAGAAATTGGTACCAGGTACTTATATCATTTCTACCGGAGTTATAATTATTTATTCATATTGTTTATTTATATGCTGATGTAGCCTAGTTTTATAAACTTATATTTCTTTCTCGAGTCTATTCTAGTTTGTGTGTTACTGGACGGCCGACTTTAGCACATGTGACTCATTCTTGTATATTCTGTTCATTGTGTATTGAGGCATAGATATTTATATTTACTTGATTATCTAGATAATGACCATTATAATACAGCTTATACGTATTCGGGTCGGACCAGAGTCTGGTCGAATGCGTAGCTGGCATGTTATGTATTCCTAGTCCTACGTATTTTGGGACTGGGGAGTGACATATTTTTTGTGGTGGCCCATGCAGGTCAGAGCATATCATTTTGGTTACGTTATTATGCCGAACGAGCCTGCAATTATGATAAGGTTGTTAGGATCTCAATCCACATTGCTATTGGAACTTTGCTTGATTTCTAATATCGTCCTTGAACCTCGTAATAGTAATCATCCATACTTTCTTTGAACTCTTATTCTTTGATTCTTGTTTTTCTCTAACTCGGAGAGACGAACACTCGTGCGCGATGATCTCCCCAAGAGAAGATTTTTGTCAAGACGGAGAAGACATATTTGATAGATTATTTGTAAATAGATAGTTACTTGCGTAGTGAAGATTATGGTAGATAATTTCTAGATATTAGAGTGATAATAGATTAAGACATTACCAGTAGAAACCTAAAACAAGATGGACTCTATCAATTGACTAGATTAGAAGTGATGAGTTACTATTCGAAAAATATTTTAAATGTATGCGAGTAATTTTATTTTAGGATATAATATTGTGTTATGATAAGAGAGTTTTATCTAAGGTGGGTAGGCTTCTATACTAGCGAATTAGTTTGAAGGTTAATCAATGATGAAGATGAGGATTGTCAAATTTTGGTGTTTTGAGGCTTATACTTCTATGTGATTTGAAAAAAAAGGAATGTTTTATTTTGAATTGAGGAAAAAAATGATGTGATAAGGAGCTAGAGATTTATTTAATTTAAAATTTTAAGGCGATTATGATATAATGGAATTAAAATTTTAAATTAAAATATTTTGGATGAATTTAAATGTTATAGAGTTTAAATTTTAAGGATCAATATTAATTTAAATAAAGAGTTGAGAATTTAATATGACAACATTAACGATTTTGTTAAACTATAAGTTTTAAAGATTATGATATAATTGGATTTGTGTTTAATTTAAAAGAGATTATGTGATGAATTTAAATTTAGATTTTGAGAAACTTGAGGCATTTAAATTTTGTGGGGTTTAAGTTTGAAGATTTTGATAAGATTTGACTTGGAATCTAAATTTGAGAATTTTAGGATATGATGAGGCAGAACGTTGGTGAATCTCAATTTGAATATTTCATAATTATTTTATTGTTTGAGTATTGTATGGAAAATAAAAATATAAAGGAAAATGATGGAGAGAATAGTTTCAAGTATAAATTTTGGGGATGAAAATTTGAATTAAAATCTATTCAAGGAAATACGCAATGGTTGTATTTAAATTAGAGGATTGGATTTAAACTTGAATTTATTAAATGAAGTTTTGAGAAATTGGATTTAAATTGAAAATTTTAAATGATAGAATTTAAACTTTTAAAACTTTAAGAAGAGTTTGATAAAATAGATTTATATTTCCTTGAGAAAATTTTAGAAGTTAAATAATATTTGGTGAATTTGAAGTAAGTTTTGTGATATTTGTTGAATTAAAGGAAAGTAGAAATTATGGTGCAAAAACTGTGATTTATTATATAAAGAATAAATATAGAGGAGTAAAATTTGATGGAACAATTTTTGAAATTCAAAAATTTAGATGAGATTATTTTAAACCTTGTGATTGGATTTAAATTTTAAGAATAATAAAATTAAATTAAGTTTTGAGATTTGATGAGATAAAGATATAATGTATTAAAGATTATAAATTTTGGGATTGATTTGATCTTTGAAGGTTGGTTAGAATTAGATATGCCATATATGAATTATTTTGTTGGGTAACTTTATGATTGCTAGATTTAATGATGTTATAAAGGGTAAAATTGATTAAGATATCAGTATTATCGTTTCGAAAACAAATTTATAAAAAAATAATTGAGAAATTGAGGAGAAGACTTTTTGAGAATTGAATTTTAAAATAGTGAAATGAGACCAACTTTGAGGATGAAATTTAAAGGTATTATATGGTAAAATTAAATTTTAAATTTTGGAAAGGCCATGATATGGATTTGATTTCTTTTTAAATTTGAAGGGCTTAAATATAGCAGAGTTTAAATTTTAGAATTTAAATTTGGAGAATAGAAATTTGGAGATTAGATTTAAAATTTTGAGTATTGGGTTATTAAATTTAAATTTTAAGAAAATTAAGAAGATTAACATCATAGATAGTGGAATACAAGATTTGGAATCAAATTATATTTTGAAGGTTGGAATAAAATTCAAGTTTAAGAATTTAAGGATTTGGGATCTTATGAATTTAATTTTGAGGATTTTAAAGAAATTTGAATGAGTAAGAATAATAATAATTTTTAAAGGTGAGAATTGAGTTTAATTTAAATTTGAGGGGTTTAAATTTTGAAGTAGTTAAATTTCGAAGATTTAATTTTAAAAATTTAATTAAAAGTTGAGATATAATTCAAGGAATTCAAGCATAATTTTGTGGATTTTGAGTGTTAGGAGTTCAATATAATATTGAGATTTAATTTATGGGTTGAGATATACCAATAGAATAATAATATAAAGATTGACTTTATCACTTATATAATTGACTTTTAAGGACTTAATTTGAATTCAAAATTTGAAGAATTTTTTGAGAGATACAATTGATGGAGTAAAATTCGAATTCAAATTTTGCTGACGAGACTTTAAATATTTAAATTTATTCATGAGATATGCATTAGTAGGATTTAAATTAAGGAATTATTTTTAACTTTTAAATTTTTAGGATTGACTCATTAATTGATATTTGAGGATGACCATTAATTTAAAATACCAAAAATTCATATATACGTAATGGTAGTGAGGACAAGACAAATTATGGCTATAAGGACAAATCGAATTATTAGAAAATTTTGAGAAATGACTACAATATGAGATACAAATTTTCAAGGATAAAAATAAATTTTTGGATTTGATTTTTTAAGTTTGGATATGAAATTAAATTTGAAGGATTGAATTATTGAAATTTTGAAGACAGTCATAAATGAGATTTAAAATTTTGAGAAAATAATGTTACATTGTAATTAATAGTTACGACTTGAGAATCTGATTAAAAAAATATTAGATTTTAAAATTTTGAAGATAAATTAAAATTTTAAAGAATTACTTTAAAATTTTAAAATGTGAGGATGAAGTAAATTTTGAGAAACTTTGTTAAATAACAAAAGTGATTTGACTACATGATTATATTGCCTGAATTTTGATGGAGAAAAAAAATATTATTGAAGATCTTAAATTTTGAGGACAAATTTTTTTAAGGTGGGTAGATTGTAAGCCCCCTCATTTTATAATAGGGATAATTTGATAATTTGTAATTATTTTTAGTATTTTATTTAATTAGATAGATTTAAAGAATTAATTTCTAAAATTCTTTTTAATATATATGACACTTTGCCATGGCTACGATATTTTGAGCAATGCACGACCTTTTTTCTTCCAAAAAAATTTTATAATAATAATTTTAATTAATTCTAATATATTTGGAACATTGATGTTGCATTTATTTGATCTCCCCCATGCTCCAAAAATATTAAAGAACGTCAAGAATTACGGTTGCCGTAAAATTGCCTCCTTTTGACTAGAACTTGACCCAAACTCAATCTAAACACATGTAGGCATGTAGTGCACCCAAATATTCCCATGTAAATATAAATTATATATATAAATGATATTTAAATTAATTTATTTATATTTATAGGAGTTCTAACTATAGAAAGTTGTATAGGTGTCAACCTAGTTGGCAAATAACTACCTAACTACTTCCCTAACAAATCCAACAACCAAATCTTATCCAATCCTAACCATAACAACCAATCCCACCCTCAAAATTTTGGCCAAGAGCAACCCCCCATGGCCAAACCCCTTACAATAGGATAAACCTCCTCCTTTATTTAAATCTATTTAAAAAAAATCGTATATATATCAACTTATCACCAAACTCTAACCCTAACATCTACTTTTCTCTTTGTGACCGCCCCTATATCCTCCCTCCTCTCTTCCAAGACCCCTTCAGCCTCTCCCTCTCCTTATCCACTTCCTTTTTACTCCTTCCCAATCTCCACTTCATCCCCTACAAGCTGACAAGCCCTAGAGCAAGAGATTAGACACCCCTAGAGGCTGACTGCTTGCTGCTGGTTGCAGCTGCTGTCCGCTCCCATCACAGCTCTAAAAACCACCTCCAAACTGAATATTTATCTTCCTATATGAAGCTCCCAATCACTCTCTCAAGTTTTGTGGAGTTTGGAGTCCGTTTGGTGCTCCGAATGGTCCGTGTCGCGAGAAAGGACAACGCCATAATCACATATAGGTAAGTCTTCCAACTTATATTCTTTTCTATTATCCATGAACCAAAGATTGTGTAACTCATGATAATATTAGATGATGAGTAGGATTAACTCAATATATGAGAAACCCGTATTTCTATGTAGAAACTATTCCAAGAAAAGCATCAAGTTGCCAGAATACCTAGTTGACGCACAACATGACTTTGTGATACGATTCTTGGAGGGTTGATCTTAATTCCTAAAACTAAATTTATATGTATTTTAATTCTGGAAATAAATTATTTCAAATTTATAATTATGGTATTTTCATGTCAAACCTGAACGCTAAAAATAAGGGCCACTAGCCTATATTTTTTGTGACTTTATGACATTGTTTTGCTAGTAAATAGAGGTTATTTTGGAAGGAATAAATGGGTGAATAATTTCTGAGTTAAATTAGAATATAATATGATATAAAATATTTTTTCATAAATATAAACCATACTAATGGACTAGCAATGTCTCGAACAAGTTTCGGACAAAACTAGTCAACCTAAAGTAACCATAATCTTAAAATATATTATTTTGTCAAATCTGATAATTTATTGTTAAAATGAATATAAATTATATTGAAATTAAGATTATATGATTTATTATGATTTATGTTCATGTCATCTAATTGGGGACTTAAACTTAAATTTTGGAAGTCAAAAACCAAGAAACTAGGTCATGATACCATGTAAAAGTAAGCAAAGTTGCTAGAAATAATAACGGGCTTGGTTTTGCATACATCGAAGAAATTATAGAATTAAGTTATAATTACAAGAATTAATGATTGGACCCTTAATTATTTAATTGGTGTTTAGGTCAATTAAATTTCAAAGGAATGGACGTGGGATCATCTTTACCACCACTGACTGCAAAACCAGGCAAGTGTACCTTGCCAAGATTTTATAGTTATATATTATTTATTTGATATTATGTATGCATTATATATTATAATTGTGTGGCTTGGTTATTGTACTTGTGAGCCTAGGGCCGTTATACGATTCTTTGTATCCGGACAAGATTGGGTTACCGACATACCCTGCGGAGTCGAGTATCGTAGTTAGAGAGTCATTCTTCCGAACCCATGTTTTGTGTATATGTTATTTGCACATCCGACCGTAGGATACTTGACACGATATTCATGTGGCAAAGTCTTTCTCGACTTGATCGTGGTACTTGGACTCTGGATAGGACTACATGATGCATGTTATAGTGGTAATTATAATTGTACATATTGACTATGACTTGTGTTAATAATTAGAGGTCATGATCTTGCGTGTCTTGATTAAGACGTGAGGTTATATTGGGTGGGGAGAGTCTTCATCGTGCTCTGGGCATATTTTACTATTACTATTAGATTTTGGAAGTGTCCATTGGGATCTTTCGTGAGTACCAGCCCTATGTATATACAGCTTCCTTCTGGTTCCCCCACATGGAGCCTTGAGTGTAATATTAGCATACGGAAGTGTCCAATGGGATCTTTTGTGAGTACCAGCCCGGGGTACGATACCATACTCTTATTTGCATATCACATAGTTGGTTATAGTAGTTTACCCTTAAGTATGTGGCATTATACTATTTTACTTTTGGCATGCTGTTTCTTGTCCCTTGTTACGTCCCTCTGAGGACCTGGTCTCCTGCCAGTTTTTGCAGCATAGACGGTTACGGAGCCTTTGGAGTTGCTGATGGAGTTGCTTGTCTTGCAAGAATTGGTACCAGATACTTATATCATTTATACCGGAGTTATGGTTATTTATTTATATTATTTATTTATCTGCTGATGTAGCCTAGTTTTATAGACTCATATTTCTTTCTCGAGTCTATTCGAGTTTGTGTGTTACTGGACGACCGACTTTAGTACATGTAATTCATTCTTGTATATTTTGTTCATTGTGGATTAAGGCATATATTTATATTTACTTGATTATCTAGATAGTGACCATTATAATACAGCTTATACGTATTCGAGTCGGACCAGAGTCTGGTCGAATGCGTAGCTGGCATGTTATGTATTCCTAGTCCTACGTATTTTGGGACTGGGGCATGACAATGGTCGGCTTCTGTCACCAGAGGGGGGATAGCCTCAAGGAAAGCATCATTGACTTGAATGGGAGTTTGAGAGAAGAGGTTAGAGTAGAAAGAGACTGCTTTGATTCTACTGTCTTCAGGCTATTGAAGAATCGTGCCTGCTCGATTCAGATTTGTTAGATAAAAAGCTGATTCCTATCATAGCGAACACATCCATGGAAGAATGCTGTATTTTTGTCTTCTTCTGAATCCCATTTACACCTTGCCTTCTGTTTCCAAAAATCAATTTTGATGGCTGTGCAACTTTTTAGATGGGCACGAGCCTCAGTGAGGGACTCCCTCGCAGCCATGCTATCATCCTGCTCGGTTATAGAGCAACATCCTCATCTAGCCGCACTTCTTGAAACAGGTTGCCAAAAATGGAGCGACTCCAAGCCGTGAGGGCACGGTGTATAGCTTTCAGTTTGATAGCCACACTTATAAGGGGGTTATTATGGTGGACAGAGCTCCACGATTGGCTGACCTCGCTGTAGAAAAGGGGGTGCTTGATCCAGAAATCTAAGAATTTAAAGTGCTTACGATGATCGGGGGTGGTCGTCTCAATATTCATGAGCATGGAAGAGTGATCCGACTCGGATCAGTTGAGGTGAGTAACGAACGCACCATGAATCTGGTTAGTCAATTGCCGATTAACTAGGATTATGTCAAGCCTTGACAGTTGGTTGGGTACTCCGGATCTGGAGTTGGTCCAAGTGAAGGCATTTTCGAGGAAGGGGACGGCGTTCAAGTGGGCTTTAAAAATGAATTGGTTAAACTCAAACATTAAACATGCAGGAGGAGGAAGGCCTCCTGATTTCTCTTCTACGGATGTTACGTCATTAAACTCTCCACCGCAAATCCTAGGTTTATTAAGAAATCATTCATTGAGAAGGATGAGGTGGTCCTAGAGCTCTCTATATCCGAATATGGAACAAACTCTATGAACTACAGTGATAAGGGTCTTCTCTTTAAGGGAATTGTGTTTGAAGTATATGGTGAGGGATTGGTAGTCTGAATCAACCACTGTTGCTGCAATTGAAGAATCCTAAAATATCAAGATGTCGTTGTTGCAAGCCGCTGTACCTGAGAACCCGAGTTTGAACCGGAAGGTTATAAGTTGCCCCTTTGATACATTAGCTTTAAAGATTGTGAGAATGGATAATTTTTGGACTTTGTGTAGGGATTTAATTCTGTTTACAGTTTTCTCGTTAGCTACCCCTCTGGTATTCTAAATGAGAAGACTTAACATGGGAACTATATGAGTGGAGGAGTTGTATTGGCTGCTGTCACACCCAGTACTAAAATACGGAGATGGACATGGCCAACTCGTCCTCACAAGGTATAGAACGTCGTAATGCGGGCACGGTTGTAGCTAGATAAGGGGGTGCATACTACAATCAAGTCACCTAGGGTTAAGAACATCTATGTCTCAATCATCAACCAAGAACCAATCAGAATGAACATGTAAGATAAAGCAGTTAGGTGTCCCTGACGCTCTATCTGAATGATCATAAAACTAGTTATACAGGATGGTACACTAGTACATTGCCAAGAGTACATGACTGGAAGTCAGCCATGGTCTGAATAATATATAATAATGTAGAGGAACTAATGTCCAGATAAACCGGCTAACAATTGCCATCAGCTAAACGCCAAAAGGTAAAACAAAATAATACTCATAGTGGGAGAGAAAAAACCCACTTAAGTTCCTCGGTGGATATCTTCCTGGTATTCTCCATCGGTCAGGTACACGACAGGATCCTCGGGTTTTGCTACTAAACCTGGCCAAACAAAACCAGAGGAGTAAGGCCCCATTAGCAAATACCACAAAGGAGCATAAGTAAATGAAGTAAAAACTAATAAATTACATAAAATAGGAATCTGTGCCATAATTGCAAGCGTATGAACTTTCATCGGAGTAGTAGGATACCTCTACAACCAAATAAGGATAAGAGGTATCGCACTATGCCAAGACAGGGTAAGACTCACCAATTATGAACACGAAGAAGATACAACCCATCAGTATAATCCAGAACACACATGCCACAATACCAGCTAAGATATAAGTAAAATATGCAGCTTCGGTATATGATCTATTGTGACACATTGGCACAACCCTAAAACCAAACAAGGACAAGGGTTGAACCATCGCACTATAATAGTTCATGTCCCTAGACTACCAGCACATACTCTTTTAAATCGGCCAATCAATCCTACCACTTGTTATGTAGAATATGAGTTATCTCAGAACAGATGCATACAAAAATCCTAAGATAGTGAGTTGTTTAGCAGGGCTAACCGAGCCATAGTAATCGCATAACACATTTTATATTATGCATCGGTCCTTCGTAAGGCCACCGTTCTAAGATTACATATAACGCCTTGCACAATATAAGTATTTGGATATTGTCGTTCACTAGTGCAGACGTAAAAAATATCTATGGGGGTCAGCCTTGTATGTCATGACAGTTGTCTGAGGTGGCTAATGTGCACGATCTCAGGAATTTATCCCTCCCAATGCTCTAACAGTTTTAGTTGCCTAAATTAACCCTATAGTTATGTTGGGAATCACATAACGTGGTCATATGATCAATCCTCCTATATGTCATACCGTAGTACGGTCTATGCTAGATACGAATCCACTTTGATACTTAATAGTTCAAACTGGATTCACCCGAGCGGGATGCAACCAACAAGTCCTACCCACGCTTTGGTAGTTGGCCCATATACCATGCCCGTGCTGGGGAGTTAATTTAGTAATATCATATATCGCATAGTATATGAGGCATTCTCGTGCACAATCTGTCACATAACACGTAGTAAGTTATGTCGTACCTTAATGCACAATTAAATATGGTCGTATCTCAGTGCACCTTATAACACATGTACACGTAGCACGTAGT
Organism: Iris macrosiphon; assembly: GCA_036927795.1. NCBI lineage: Eukaryota > Viridiplantae > Streptophyta > Magnoliopsida > Asparagales > Iridaceae > Iris > Iris macrosiphon. The sequence goes on from JAYESA010000020.1 coordinate 66,147,850, forward strand.
AATTGTATCAACACGGATACAAAAAATTGGTCGAATTACCAAACTTACAGTTGGTCATATGAGCCTTATCACATTAGGAAACGTAGCTCATGTTATGCACATAGCTGGTTAGTCACTTATGACATAGCACATGGTCATGTTTAGAACAATGTCAGGTTAATAAGTCAATTCTTCCTTAGGATCAATCATAAGAAATTGTCAAGACCAACCACATAGAACAAAGAAATATTCAAAATAAAAATATCTAAGCCGCATGCATAACTTGGCGCATGAGACGGGTGCCGCATGGATTTTCGGCCACATGCTACCTCAGGCCGCATACGATCCCAGGCGACATGCTCCTCCAAGCCGCATGCACCGGACAAAAGTTCACTCTTGGAACAAGTGCCGAATTGATTTGTCAGAGAAGTGATTGAATTAATGGATGTGACAAACCATAAAGTGTGTCAAAAAGAAAAGACAAAATCATAGAAAATATGCAAAGGCAAAACAGAGTTATGCGTTCAGAAGAGAAGGGGTCACATAATGCAAATGCCGCATAAGTCTTCTTGCCGCATGATCTTCTTATCGTATAAGTCACTCGACCGCATATTACTCTTTGGACTTAGCGAATTTTGCATTCGTCCAGCGAACAAAACATAAGGAGTTCTGTCACTTAGCTCAAGAACACTTTGTGTAATGGTCAGTCATGTATCTAACTTGACGCATGCTAGTTGGTTATGCGGGAAAGAGTCCAGGTCGCATATGGATCATGCCGCAAGGAAGCATTGCGGAAGTCTCGGACGCATATGGTGCTGGCCGCATGAGAACTCGTCTTCTCCAGACAGCAAGTTTGGCCATGGCGAAAAAGCTCAAAAAACCCCAAAAAAATAATTTCTTCATAAAAACAACATTGTAATTCTGAATCAAGTGAACCAAAAGCCAAAATACTTGAAATGAAGTGCTTTATCAACCAAAAAAAATATTATTCTAAAATACCATATTTTAATAGATCAAAACCAAGAAAAACTTTTGGAACCCATGAAAATCCTAACTTTAAAACTCAGATATACTCAAAATCATTCATCAAAACTAAAAACTCCAAGAACTAAAACTAATAAGGACATCAAGGAGAAAATTTTCCTTCAAACATATTTTTATTACTACATATATGCAAAAATATAAAAATCTATGGCTTCGCCACTTTGAGCAAGATGTATTTGCCTTGGTGGACTAACAAACCTCTTCCTTGAACCAACTCTAGGGCTAGGGCTTAGGGTTTCGATTGTGAGCTCTTGAGGGAAGAAGGAAGAGAAAAGGATAAGTAAAGGAAAGAAATAAAAAATAAAAGAGATGAGAGAGAAAGAGGAGAATATATACATAAGAGGAGAAAAGGGTATTCTAGTCAAGACTAATCCTCATGCAATCATAACCATCCAAAATAAGCCTAGTGGTTCCAAAAGTGAACCGGGTTAGATATCCATCCTACATACGGGTCATAGTACTGGTTCATGGCAATTGCTATTGTACATTATTGGTCTCGGGTAGTTTTCCATAATAAACAAAATTATAATTAAACAAAAGACAACATAATTAACAGGAACCAACATGTAAAATACAACATGAATACATTTTTGGCCCAATGTTTAAGTTGAATTTTTGAATATGGCTAATCGATTAAGTTTAGCATTATGATAATCGATCAATCACTATAGTATTTTCTACTTAAACTCAACATTGTCCAGATATGCAATATTTTTTTTTATATATTTTCTTCTTCGTCTAACATGTACTTGCAAAAATTAATAAGCAAAATTAGCAATAGACATATGCTCTATGATGATGAGCCAAAACAGAGTTATACCAGAAGATTTCTTTGAACTACCGATAAGAGAAAATGCATCTTCAATTCAGCAAATGTTTCAGAAGATTGGCATCATTATAGTGCTCTTGGTTTTTATATGTAATATTATATTTTATTTGAGTCTAGGACTTATGTAAGTCGAGTCACACTAGCAACTAAGCAACTCAGTCAGTCCACTCAAATAGTCTAAAATCCATCCACCCAAAAATTATGCCAAAAATATCTTGAACCTATCTACCAAATTAGTCCACATATAAACTTGGATCTACCTAAAATAGGTAAACCAAACTCGGGCCAAATTTATCCCAAATTTGTACCAAACTCGGTCACCTATTTAGTATAAAATCATTCAGTTTTTATATCTCTGATTTTATGGCCTCCAACGTTCAAAAATTCAAATATTTCCTACTGAATTCTGGCCAAACTCAGTTTGTTAATAACCTATAAATAGAGTTGGATTTTTATATTCTTACTCTCTCAGCCACTCTCCATCTTTCTATCCTATAGTGAGTAAACCCTCAGAGCCTAAACTTTCTTATCTCCAAGATCAATATCCAGTCTTCTAGTACCAAGTACAATCTTGGTTAGAAGTTGATCGAGTTATAGAATCTTGGTTCATCAAGCTCTTCTTCTGTGTGAAGTCTGCGTGCCCTTCATATCAAACGCACGTATGTGAAGTTACGAGCCTTCGGATCAAAAATCATAGTTGTAAGAAGTCGACAAGCCTTCGGATCAAAGCTTGTGATTCACTATTGGTGATTATAGTGGATACAACTACGAGCAAGAGTTCTCGGGCCTGGAATAGTCCTCTCAGAGGGAAACCAGGATAAATCTTGGTATTTGTGTTTTCTCTCTCTTACTCTTACTAGTTTACGTTACTATCTTTTTCTAAACTATTAGTAGTTAACTGCCTTCACTCTGCTTAATTTTAAATTGGGTAGATTATTCTGCTGCACTCTATTCATCCCTTCTAGAGTTTTCTTACGGTCCTTCAATTGGTATCAGAATAGGTGCTCTTTATATAGGAACTATTGCTCATACCAATTGCTTCTACAATTGGTATCATTGCAGGTTCTCTCTTAATTAGTTTCTGATCTCAATTTCTCCTTCAATTGGTATTAGAGCTAGTTCTCTTGATATAGTCTTAACATCCTAAGAGACTTATGGCAATCGTTAGATCTATCCACACCAATAATGGTGAAGGCCAGTCCACAAATATGCTACCTCTATTTGATGAAACTAACTACACTTACTGGAAAACATGTATGGATTTCTATCTTAGATCACTAGACTTTAACCTTTGGTCAATAGTTGAGGATGGGTACAAAAATCCTACTAAGATTATTGTAGATGGTAATCTCATAGATAAGCCTAAAGATAAGTATACTGATGTAGAAAAAACAACCAGTCTTGATGCTAGAGCTTTTAATGCTTTATTTTATGCCTTAGATAATATAGAGTTCAACAGAGTGTCTACATGTACCATTTCACATAAGATCTGGAAACTTCTCGAGGTGACTCACGAAGGAACTGCTCAAGTGCAGGAGTCTAAGATAATCAGACTGACACAAGAATATGAGACATTCATGATGAAGTCAAATGAGACTATCACTCAGATGTTCACAAGATTTCTTAACATCATTAATCCTTTATCATTTATCGGCAAGGAGTACAACAACCATAAAAAGATACGCAAGGTGCTTAGAGGTCTTTCGTAGAACTAGAACCCAAAAGTAATGGCGATCGTTGAAGGAAATGACCTTACTACAATGACGGTGGAAACACTCATGGGAAAGCTGATGACACATGAGCTAGACCTCAACGACCTCGAAGAAGAGTCAACTCCCAAAGGGAATTCCATCGCACTCAAGACACATTATAAAAGATCCTCCGACGATGCTTTTGAAGATGAAAATACCGACGATAATTTAGCCAATGAGGATCTGGCCCAAATTTCTAGAAATTTTGTCAAATAATTCTTGAAGTTTGTGAAATCAAACCAAAAGAAGAAAGATCTTGAAGAAGAACCAATTTGCTACAACTACAGAAGGCCAGGCCACATGATGAAAGATTACTCTAAAGCAAAAAGGGAGAATCGATATGAACGATCAAACAAAAGAGAATCTATTTGTCTAGCAAATATGAAAATACAAGCATCTGGTGTGAAAGTGAAGCTAGCGATTTGGAAGAAGAAATCCCTCGACATGCGGCAAATGTATGCTTAACGGCATTTACTAACGAGGTAAAAGATAATCCTTTACTAAAAGAGTTTTCTTATGATGAATTATCTGATACTTTTAATAATTTATTTGAAGATCACAAGAAGCTTATGGATAAGTATAAGCAAGCCAGAAAAGATATTAAATCTTATCTGCTTGAGAATAAAAATCTTACTTGTTTACTAAATAAAGCTATACACTATTCCTCTTTTGACGACTATGATGATATCCCCAAACTTAAGATTAGCTTACAAAAAGAACTTGACTGCTTTGATGAAAGCAATCAAGAAAATGCTAAACTTAAGGAAGATTTGGAAAAAGAGAGAAAGAAGTACTCTAATGCCTCACTTAGAATTGATGCTCTTACTACTAAATATGATGATTTATATGCCACATCTAAAAAGTTAGAGATTATATTGGGAAATTCATACAATCTACTATTTAGTGTAACACGAGACACGTGGCTAAACAAAAGAGCACTCACAATAAGACACCGTTAAGCAAACCAAATGCTCCACACTATCATGCATGTAGAACACAATATACTTCACATAATCATGCATTTTATTACAAATATTCACGCAAGATATGTCTCACCACTTCACATACTCATCCTTCTATACCCAACACAAATGCCTATGCTACATGTCATTATTGTGGTTTAGAAGGACACATTTCAAATCAATGCAAGGCTAGAAAATTGGTTGATATGAATATGTATAAGTAGGTTACCAAAGCTAACAAATATGGATCCAAGTCTTGGATACCAAAGTCTCTGCCTAATGATTTAGGTGGAACACTTTATGTCAAGATTTAGCACCGAAGAGAACGTTGGTGATTGCAAATCTACAAGGGTCATCTTCCAAGCAATTACACCAACATAAATATGGCTACTTGAGCCACTTTGGTAACATGCTAATTACTTTTTTCTTGAATTGCTATAATTAAAGAATCTAGCATATCTCTTATTAATATATTTTAGTTGGTATTTATTTAAATTAATGAGAGATGTGATACTGGCATGCTTAGTTAATTTTTTGTAATTACTTCTATTCAGCATGACTAGTTGAATAGCCTCAGTGATTAGTTCACACTATGGAGCTATTTACTTTCTATTAGTATGACACAATTATCTATGCATGCTTTATAACTTTTAGTAAGCTTTATTCGTCAAGAATTAGGATTCTGAATTTTGATGTTGTATGATGTTATAATTAGCATATATACCTATTAAATCTAAGTTCTTTAAAGTTAAGATTACTTTTGGTTATAAGCCGACGAAAGGGCCTTTCTGTCAAAAAGCTGTAAATAGCTAAGCGATACGGTAATTAAGTGTCTTCGTGACCACCGCTAGCTGGGATCTGGTCCCTACAGCAAACCCAAGGTGATCAATACTTTATTGAATAATGATTTGTTAAGGTCTATTTGCAATTATTTCCATAATACAACAGTGAATCTGAGCCATTCCTTTTGACTTAAAGTTGACAACTTTTAATATAGACTGTGACAATATGAATTTTAGTAAGCATTACTTGATTCATAACTATGTCACTTAGTTTGGACCTTGGATAGTTGCAATGATATACATATTTTTTTCTACTACATAATTTTTGTAATATTTAAATCCTTTCATGCATGTCTCCTAACTTTTGTGATTTTTTTGACTTATATCTTTGTTAGGATATTTGAAAATTGTCTCTTGCATATGACTAAATTTGAATATTTATGCTTCTCTTGTATTATTATTACCCAATACTTTTATGATATGTATTAAATATGTCTACATTTAGTTATCTTTAATTGGTTTTTGATCCTAATTGCTCCTATAATTGGTAGGTATATAAGATATTTCTATTATCTGCATGTCATTATTTTATGTATGGTAATATTCTTGCTAATAATTTACCATATGATCATATTATATGCTTTATGTTACTTACATTGTCTTCATGATATACTCTTCGTTTAAGGGGGAGCCGTAAACTTTATATTTTGACAAAGGAGGAGAGAAATATGTCAAATATGTGCATAATCGCCAAACGTCTCATGTATTATGGGGGGCTTCCTTTTGATCATGTCAATGGGGGAGAAGTAAGTTTAAGTATATAAGTATATGTTTAAGTAGTATACTTATAGTGATTTGTGCTAATTGGTTTTGATATATGCATCGATTATATTTGTTTTAAACTTAACTGATTTTCCATTTGCCATAATAAAAAAGGGAGAGGAGATTGTTGGCCCCATGTTTCAGTTGAGTCTTTGAATGTGGCTAATCAATTAAGTTTAGCATTATGATAATCGATCAATCACTATAATATCTTCTACTAAAACTCAACATTGTCCAGATATACAATATTTGCTTCTGTATATTTCCTTGTTCGTCTAGCATGTAATTGTAGAAAGCAATAAGCAAGATCATCAATGGACATATGTTATATGAAGATGAGCCAAAATGGAGTTATACCAGAAGATTTTTTTTGAACTGCCGACAAAAAAATGCATCTTCAAGTAAGCAAATATTTCAAAAGATCGGTGTCATCATAGTTCTCTTGGTTTTCATATATAATCTTATATTTTATTTGAGTCTAGGACTTATGTAAGTCGAGTTGCACTAGCAACTAGAAAGCAACTCAGTCCACTCAAATAGTCTAAAACCTAACCACCCAGAAATCAGGTCAAAAATATCTTGAACCTATCCACCAAACTAGTCCACATACAAACTTAGATCTACCTTAAATAGGTAACGAACTCGGGCCGAATTTGCCTCGAATTTGAAACGAACTCGGTCACCTATTTAGTATGAAATTATCTTGTTGTTATATCCCTGATTTTATGGCCTCCAACGTTTGAAAATTCAAATATTCCCTACCAAATTTTGGCCGAACTCGTTTTGGTAATAACCTATAAATATAGTTGGATTTTTACATTCTTACTCACTCAATCACTCTCAATATTTCTATCCTATAGTGAGTAAACCCTCAAAGCCTAAATTTTTTTATCTCCAAGCTTAACTCCTAACCTTCTAGTGCCAAGTGCGATCTCGGTTAGAAGTTGTTTGAGTTGTCAAAGCTTGGTTCATCAAGCTCTTCTTCTGTGTAAAGTCTGCGTGCCCTTCGTATCAAGCACACGTGTGTGAAGTTGCGAGCCTTCAGATCAAAACTCATAGTTGTAAGAAGTCGACAAGCCTTCAGATCAAAGCTTGTGATTCACTATTAGTGATTATAGTGGATACAACTCCGAGCAAGAGTTCTCGGGCCTGGACTAGTCCGCTCAGAGGAAAACCAGGATAAAATCTCAGTGTTTGCGTTTGCGTTTGCTCTCTCTTACTCTTACTACTTTACTTAACTGTCTTATTTTTTACTGTTAGTAGTTAACTGCCTTCACTCTGCTTAATTTTTAATTGGGTAGATTATTCTGCTGCACTCTATTCACCCCCTCTAGAGTTGCCTTATGGTCCTTCAATTGGTATCAGAGCTGGTGCTCTTTATATAGGAACTATTGCTCATACCAATTGCTTCTACAATTGGTATTAGAGTAGGTTCTCTTTTAATTAGCTTCTGATCCCAGTTGCTCCTTCAATTGGTATCATAGCTAGTTCTCTTGATATAGGATTAACATCCTAAGAGACTTATGGCAACCGTTAGATCTATCCACACCAATAATGGTGAAGGCCAGTCCACAAATATGCCATATCTATTTGATGGAATCAACTACACTTACTAAAAAATACGTATGGGTTTCTATCTTAGATCACTAGACTTTGAACTTTGGTCAATAGTTAAAGATGGCTACAAAAATTCTGCTAAGATTATTGTAGATGGTAATCTCATAGATAAGCCTAAAGATAAGTATACTGATGTAGAAAAGAAATAATCCAATCTTGATGCTAGAGCTGTTAATGTTTTATTTTGTGCCTTCGATAATACAAAGTTTAACAGAGTATCTACATGTACCACTTCGTATGAGATCTAAAAAATTCTCGAGGTGGCTCATGAAGAAACTACTCAAGTGAATGAGTCTAAGATAAGCAGACTGACACATGAATACGAGGAATTCAAGATGAAGTCAAATGAGACCATTACTCAGATGTTCAAAAGATTTCTTGACATCGTTAATCCTCTATCCTCTCTCGGCAAGGAGTACAACAACCATAAAAAGATACACAATGTGCTTAGAGGACTTCCAAAGATTTAGAACCCAAAAGCAACGACAATCATTAAAAGAAATGACCTTACTATAATGACGCTGAAAACACTCATGGGGAAGCTAATAACACATGATCTGGACCTCAACGACCTCGAAAAAGACTCAACTCCCAAAGAGAAGGCCATCGCACTTAAGACGTATCATAAAAGATCCTCCGATGATGCTTCTGAAGATGAAAAAACCGACGATGATTCAAACAATGAGGATCTGGCCCAAATTTCTAGAAACTTCGTCAAATAATTCTTGAAGTTTGTGAAATCAAACCAAAAGAAGAAAGATCTTGAAGAAGAACCAATTTGCTACAACTGCAGAAGGCCAGGCCACATGATGAAAGATTGCTCCAAAACAAAAAGGAAGAATCGATATGAATAATTAAACAAAGGAGAATCTTTGTCTCACAAATATGAAAATACAAGCATCTGGTATAAAAGTGTAGCTAGTGATTTGGAAGAAGAAAGCCCTCGATAATGAGGTAAAAGATAATCCTTTACTTAAAGAGTTTTCTTATGATGATTTATCTGATGCTTTTAATAATTTATTTGACGATCACAAGAAGCTTATGGATAAGTATAAGCAAGCCAGAAAAGATATTAAATCTTATCTGTATGAGAATGAAAAGCTTACTTGTTTACTAAATGAAGCTAGAGACTATTCCTCTCCTGACGACTATGGTGATATCCCCAAACTTAAGCTTAGATTACAAGAAGCACTTGACTGCTTTGATGAAAGAAATCAAGAAAATGCTAAACTTAAGGAGGATTTGGAAAAAGAGAGAAAGAAGTACTCTAAGGCCTCACTTAGAATTGATGCTCTAACACGAGACACGTGGCTAAATAAAAGAGCACTCACAACAAGACACCAGTAAGCAAACCAAATGCTCCACACTATCATGCATGTAGAACACAACATAATTCACTTAATCATGCATTTCTTACAAATATTCACATAAGATATGTCACACCACTTCACATACTCATCCTTCTATACCCAACACAAATGCCTATGCTATATGTCATTATTATGGTTTAAAAGGACACATTTTATATCAATACAAGGCTAGAAAATTGCTTGATATGAATATTTATAAGTGGATTCCGAAAGCTAACAAATATGGATCCAAATCTTGGATACCAAAGTCTCACAACTTGCAAATCATTCTAACACGAGACACGTGGCAAAACAAAAGAGCACTCACAATAAGACACCAGCAAGCAAACCAAATAATCCACACTATCATGCATGTAGAACACAACATACTTCACATAATTATGCATTTTATTACAAATATTCATGCAAGACATGTCACACCACTTCACATACTCATCCTTCTATACCCAACACAAATGCCTATGCTACATGTCATTATTATGGTTTAAAAGGACATATTTTACATCAATGCAAGGCGAAAAAATTGGTTGATATGAATATGTATAAGTAGGTTCCCAAAGCTAACAAATATGGATCCAAATCTTGGATACCAAAGTCTCTGCCTAATGATATAGGTGGAACACTTTATGTCAAGATTTAGAACCGAGGAGAATATTGGTGATTGCAAAGCTATGAGGGTCATCTTCCAAGCAATTGCACCAACATAAATATGGCTACTTGAGCCACTTTGGTAACATGTTAATTAATTTTTTCTTGAATTGCTGTAATTAAAGAATCTAGCATATATCTTATTAATATCTTTTAGTTTGTATTTATTTAAATTAATGAGAGATGTGATACTAGCTGCTTATTTAATTTTCTTGTAATTACTTTTATTCAGAATGACTAGTTGACTAGCCTCAGTGATTATTTCACACTATGGAGCTATTTACTTTCTATTAGTATGACAAAAATGTCTATGCATGCTTTATAACTTTTAGTAAGCTTTATTCGTCAAGAATTAGAATTCTGGATTTTGATGTTGTATGATGTTATAATTAGCATATATACCTATTAAATCTAAGTTCTTTAAAGTTAAGATTACTTTTGGTTATAAGTCGAAAGGGCCCTTATGTCAAAAAGGCGTAAATAGCTAAGTGACACGGTAATTAAGTGTCTTCATGACCACCGCTAGCTGGAATTCGGCCCCTACAACTAACCCAAGATGATCAACACTTTATTGAATAATGATTTGTTAAGGTCTATTTGCCATTGTTTCCATAATACAGCAGTGAATCTGAGCCCTACCTTTTGACTTAAAGTTGACAACTTTTAGTATATACTGTGACAATATAAATTTTAGTAAGAACTACTTGATTCAGAATATGTCACTTAGTTTGGACCATGGATAGTTGCAATGATATACATATTTTTTTCTACTACATAATTTTTGTAATGTTTAAATCATTTCATGCATGTCTCCTAACTTTTGAGATTTTTTTTGACTTGTATATTTGTTAGGATATTTAAAAATTGTCTCTTGCATACGACTAAATTTGAATATTTTATATGACTAAATTTGAATATTTATGCTTTTTTTGTATTATTGTTACCCAATGCTTTTATGATATGTATTGAATATGTCTATATTTAGTTACCTTTAATTGGTTTCTAATTCTAATTGCTCCTAAAATTGGTAGGTATATAAGATATTTCTAAGATCTGTATGTCATTATTTTATGTATGGTAATATTCTAGCTACTAATTTACCACATGATCATATTATATGTTTTATGTTATTCACCTTGTCTTCATGATAAACTCTTTGTTTACAAGGGAGCCGTAAACTTTATATTTTAACAAAGGAGGAGAAATATGTCAAATATGTGCATAATCGCCAAATGTATCATGTATTATGGGAGAGTTTCTTTTTGATCATGTCAACGAGGGATAAGTATGTTTAAGTATGTAAGTATATGTTTAAGTAGTATACTTATAGTAATTTGTGCTAATTGTTTTTGATATATGCATCGATTATATTTGTCTTAAACTTAACTGATTTGCCATTTGACATAATAAAAAAGGGGGAGATTATTGGCCGAATATTTAAGTTAAATTTTTTAATATGGCTAATAGATTAAGTTTAGCAATATAATAATCGACCAATCACTATAGTATCTTCTACTTCAACTCAGCATTGTCCAGATATGCAATATTTGCTTCTGTATATTTTCTTGTTCGTCTAACATATTCTTGCAGAAAGCAATAAGCAAGATCAGCAATGGATATATGATGATGAGCCAAAACGAAGTTCTACCAGAAGATTTATCTGAACTGCCAATAAGGAAAAATGCATCTTTAAGTCAGCCAATGTTTAAGAAGATTGGCGTCATCATAGTGCTCTTGGTTTTCATATGTAATCTTATATTTTATTTGAGTCTAGGACTTATGTAAGTCAAGTTGCACTGGCAACTAAAAAGCAACTCAGTCCACTCAAATAGTCTAAAACCCATCCATCAAAAAATTTGACCAAAAATATCTTGAACCTATCCAACAAACTAGTCCACATACAAAATTAGATCTACCTAAAATAGGTAAACCAAACTCGGGCCAAATTTGTCTCGAATTCACACCGAACTCGCTCATCTATTTAGTATAAAATTATCCAGTTGTTATATTCCTGATTTTGTGGCCTCCAACGATCAAAAATTCAAATATTCCCTACCGAATTCTGGCCTAACTCAGTTTGGTAATAACCTATAAATAGAGTTGGATTTTTATATTCTTACTTACTCAACCACTCTCAATCTTTCTATCCTATAGTGAGTAAATCTCAGAGCCTAAACTTTCTTATCTCCAAGATCAACTTCCAGCCTTCTAGTGCCAAGTGTGATCTCGGTTAGAAGTTGTCGAGTTGTAAAAGCTTGTTCATCAAGCTCTTCATCTTTGTGAATTCTGTGTGCCCTTTGTATCAAATGCACGTGTGTGAAGTTGTGAGCCTTCGGATCAAAACTCGTGGTTGTAAAAAGTCGATAAGCCTACAGATCAAAGTTTGTGATTCACTATTGGTGATTATAGCGGATACAACTCCGAGCAAGAGTTCTCGGGCCTGGACTAGTCCTCTCAGAAGAAAACCAAGATAAAATCTCGGTATTTGTGTTTGCTCTCTCTTACTTTTACTACTTTACTTTACTTATTTTCAACTGTTAGTAGTTAACAGCCTTCACTCTGCTTAATTTTAAATTGGATAGATTATTCCGCTATACTCTATTCACCCTCTCTAGATTTGCCTTATGGAGCCCAGATGAGTGAGACAAAAATCATCTCCACTCGCCAAATATATAGAACCCAAAAGATATGACTGAAAGAAGATCAAAACTCACCCTCGATTTGACCGCCCTGGGCCAACATCTACTCTAAAAGGCAAAACTCTGCTTGCTCACATCTCGGTGCTACTGGAACTCTGTCATGAGGATATCTCTGCTGACCAAACTGACGTTGTCTTTAGTGAAACACCTGTGCTTGCATCAACATCGAACATTGGGCTAACGGTCGTACTACTAAAGTTGGCTCTTGATACAGAACTGCTCCTGGAGCTAGCATTACTGGGAATTATTGATATGGTCCTCCCTGCCTTTGCATCTGTGGGCAAGTAGCTATCATGTGGTCGAAATCCCCATACCTCAAGCATCTTCTACTTGCCATCTTGTACACATTCTTAGTGTGACCTCTTTTGCCACAATAGGTACATCCTACTGGATTCTCCTAGCGTTGTTGATGTTGTCTTGGATGTTGTTGCCAAATTATCATTGTCTTATCTGATGCCACTGGCCTCCATGGTGCCAAATCATGAATACGAATGCCGGTGTTGGTCCTCCACCTGTGTTCTGGGCATGAGACCTCTTATGTCCTCCAGTCCTCGAAGCTAACCTCTGGATGGTAAGCTCATGCCTCTTAGTCGCTATCAATACGACATCGAATGTCTGGTAGTCATGTCCTTCTACCAGTTATAGAATCTCGAGATGAAGCCCTTGCTGGAATCTCATAGCTCTTTCTTGCTCTGTTGTCACCATAGCTGGAGAAAACCTACTCAGCCTACAGAACTCTGTTGCCTATTCATCCAATATTTTGCTAGATTGCCTGAGATAATTAAATCTCTGTTGTAGCTCGTACTGTGCCACTACTCTGAAATACTTGGTCCTGAACTGGGTTATGAAGTTGTCCCAAGAGATAGGATGCTTCAAGTCGAATTCCTCCGTCGTCCACCAATCACGAGCAAGATCTTGTAGTTGTAATTGGACTTGATTGACTTGCTCCTCTGTTGGAACCTTAGTTTCCGTCATGATCGTCTTAATGTCTTGAAGCCAAGCATCCGCCGTAATAACATCCTCTGTGCCTTCGAAATAGCTCGTGTTGAGTCGACAGAATCTGTATGATATCCCATAATCTTCTTCTTCACTCTTCTCCAGAGCTATTTGCAGTCCTTGGTTTAACAGGATGTTCTGCTCCTGTTGTCGAAGCTGCTGGTGTTGCTGTACTGCTATCTGATGTTGTTGCATAGCCATCATACCTCTGATAATTTTTAACAGTACTAGGGTATCAAGTGCTGGTGGTGTTACTGGAACTTCCGGGCGTACCGATATTTCTGATACATGTTGTCCACCTTTTAGCTCTACTCGAAGTTGATCTTGAGGAAGTACTATCTCTTGTTGGCGCTCAATAGGATCTTGATCTGCTAGCTGTTCTACCACATCTACTAGCCTAACAGGCGGAGAAGAGGTGCCCCTCAAGAAAAAGGACACCAAGACATCAAATAAAAGGACAAAAAAGAACAAGGAAGCAAACTGTTGATAGTTCAATCTCGGTATCGAAGAAGACGAATTTAGGATATCAAAGGAAATAATTTTGATTGAGACTCCTAGAACAAGATACCCCGCAAGTCTAAAAAGATAGACCTGCATTGGACACCACTAAAACCTTGTCATGGCCAGTACTGGAATACGAAGAGAATATGGCCAACTGTCCCATACAAGGTATAGAACGTTGTATGGCGGTCATGGCTGTAACTAGACAAGGGGGTGCATACTATAATTAAGTCACCTAGGGTCAAGAACATCTATGTCTCAATCATCAACCAAGAACCAATAAGAATGTATATGTAAGATAAAGCAGTTAGGTGTCCCTGACGCTCTATCAGAATGATCATGAAACTAGTTCTACATGATGGTACACTAGTACATTGCCAAGAGTATATGACTGTAAGTCAGTCGCAGTCTGAATAATATACAATCATGTAGAGGAACGTATGTCCAAATAAACTGACTAACAAGTGTCATCGGCTAAATGCCAAAAGGTAAAACAAAAGGATACTCATAGTGGGGGAGAAGAAATCCACTCAAGTTTTTTGGCGGACATCCTCCTGGTGTTCGTAATCGGTCAAGTACATGACAGGATCCTCGGGCTCTGCTGCTAAACCTGGCCAAACAAAACCAGCTGTGTCAGGCCCCGAGAGCAAGTACCACAAAAAGCACAAGTAAATGAAGTAAAAACCAATAAAGTATATAAAATAGGAATATGTGCCACAACTGTAAGCATATGACCTTTCATCGGAGCAATAGGACACCTCTACAACCAAACAAGGATGAGAGGTGTCGCACTACGCCGGGACAGGGTACGACTCACCAATTATGAACACGACGAAGATACAATACATCAGTATAATCCAGAACATACATGCCACAATACTAGCTAAGATATAAGTATAATATACAGCTTCGATACATGACCTATTATGGCACATTGACGCAACCCTACAACCAAACAATGACAAGGGTTGAACCATCGTACCATAATAGTTTATGTCCCTAGACTACTAGCAGATACTCTTTTAAATCAGCTAATCAATCCTACAGCTTGTTATGTGGAGTCTGAGTTATCTCAGAACATATGCATAAAGAAATTCTCAAATCGTGAGTTATTTAGCAGGGCTAACCGAGCTATAGTAATCGCATAGCATATTGTATATTATGTACCAGTCTCTCATAAGGCCACCGTGCTAAGATCACATAGAACACATTGTACAATATAAGTATTCGGATATTGTCGTCCACTAGTGCGGAGGTGACCAATATCCATGGGTCAGCCTTGCACATCATGATAATTATCTGAGGTGGCTAATGTGCACAATCTCAGGATTTTATCCCTCCCAATGATCTACCAGTTTTAGTTGCCTAAATTATCCCTATGGTTATGTTGGGAATCACATAGCGTGTTCACATAATCAATCCTCCTATATGTCATACCGTAGTACGGTCTACGCTAGATACGAATCTACTTTGTTACTTAATAGTTCAAACTGGATTCAACCAAAGGTGATGCAATAATCAACAAGTCCTAGCCACGCTTTGGTAGTTGACCTATATACCATGCCCTTGCTGGGGAGTTAAAATACTAATATCACATGTCGCATAGTATAGGGGGCATTCTCGATGCACAACCCAAAATATGTGATCACATAGCACATAGCAAGTTATATCGTATCTCAGTGCACATTATAATATGTTTGTACCTCAGTGCACCTTATAACATATATACATGTAGCACGTATAGTAATTGTATCAACACAGATACAAAAAATTAAAACGAATTACCAAACTTATAGTTTGTCATATGAGCCTTATCACATTGGGACACGTAGCTCATGTTATGCACATAGCTGGTTAGTCACTTATGTCATAGTCAATTCTAGCACATGGTCATGTTTAGCACAAGGTCGGGTTACTAAGTCCATTCGTCCTTAGGATTAATCATAAGCAATTGTCAAGAACAACCACATAGAACAAAGAAATATTCCAAACAAAAATAGCTAAGCCACATACACAACATGGCGCATGAGATGGGTTCCACATGGACTGTCGGTCGCATGCTACCTCAGGACGCATAGGATCCAGGCCTCATGCTCCTCCAAGCCGCATGCTCCGGACAAAAGTCCACTATTGGAACAAGTGCCAAAGTGATATCTAAGAGAAGTGACTGAAGTATTGGTTGTGACAGGACATAAAGTATGTCAGAAAGAAAAGACAAAATTATAGAAAAATATGCAAGGGTAAAATAGAGTTATGCGTCCAGAAGAAAAGGGGCTGCATAATGCAAATACCGCATAAGTCTACTTGCAGCATGCTCTGCTTGCCGCATAAGTCACTCGGCCACATATTGCTCTTTGGACTTAGCAAATTTCTTATTCGTCCAACGAATAAAACACAAGGAGTTCTGTCACTTAGCTCCAAAACACTTTGTGTAATGGCCAGTCATGCATCCAACAAGATGGACGCATGTTGTTGGTTATGTGGCAAAGAGTACAGGCCGCATAAGGATCATGCCGAATGGAAGTATTGCGGAAGTCTCGAACGCATATGGTGTTGGCCGCATGAGAACTTCGTCTTCCCTAGACAGCAAATTTAGACATGGCAAAAAAGCTCAAAAAACCTAAAAGAATGTTTTCTTCATAAAAATATCATTTTAATTCTGAATCAAGTGAAGCAAAAGCCAAAACACTGGAAATGAAGTGCTCCATCAACCAAAGAAACTATTATTCTAAAATATCATATTTTAATAGATCAAAACTAAGAAAAAAATTTAGAACCCATGAAAATCCTAACTTTAAAACTAAGATATACTCAAAATCGTTCATCAAAACCAAAAACTCCAAGAACTAAAACTAATGAGGACATCAAGGAGAATATTTTCTATTAAATATATTTTTATTACTACATATATGCAAAAATACAAAAAACTATGGCTTTACCACTTTGAGCAAGATGTACTTGACTTGGTGGACTAACAAACCTCTTCCTAGAACCAAGTCTAGGGCTAGGGCTTAGGGTTTCGGTTGGGAGCTACTGAGGGAAGAAGGAAGAAGGAAGAGGAAAGAAGAAGTAAAGGAAAGAAATAAAAAATGAAAGAGAGGAGAGAGAAAGAGGAGTATTATACACAAGAGGGGAAAAGGGTATTCTAGTCATGACTGATCCTCATGCAATCATAACCATTCAAAATAAGCCTAGTGGTTCCAAAAGTTAACCGGATAAGATATCCATCCTATATACGGGTCCTAGTACTAGTTCATGGCAATTGTCAATATGCATTACTGGTCTCGGATAGTCTTCCACAATAAACATAATTATAATTAAATAAAATATAACATAATTAATAAGAACCAACATGTAAAATGCAGCATGAATCTATAGGAAAAAATTTAAATATGACAAATTCAAGAATACCAAATCTGGAAATGGGTGCGACAACTGTTGAACGGAGAGTCATTGGAGAAGTTGGTATATGTTTAGTCTGAGTACGTGATTTATATATAGTGGTAGGTTTGGGGAGGGGCTCGCTGGGTGGGGGGTGAGTGCCCGGGGGTCGGTGAGCTTGCAAGCAGATTTGTCTGTACCGAGGCATATGTTGGGGACTTCTAATCCGAAGTCTGAACCGTAGTGCACCATCTGGAGCTCAGAATTCAAACGGGAGCTATCAGAGGGAATATGGTCTCAGGCAAGAAAGACACCAGCTGCCAAACAAAGGCTCAGTTCGAGTTATAATATGGGAGAGGTGACTTGGAGATCTTGAGAGTGGGGGAGAGAGCCCTTCTTTTGGCTGTGAGATTGATACCTAGGGGAGAAAGAACCGAGTGATAGTGGTTTGGGAGTAGGATGCTGACCATTTGTGGATGGAATCCAAATGGCGCTTGGGGTTGGGCATCATTTCTGATAAGACTTCTCCATGATCGAATGGGTAACCTCGGGGTGAAAGAACCGAGTGATATAATTTTGAGTATAAGAAGATGTCCTTTTGGTGATGACGAGAGCTGACTCCATATTGCGTTGTTGAGGCTGTCTAGAATTAGAGGAGGGGAGGGTAATAAGGGTTAATAAGGAATGAGGAAAGAGAGGAGACTCATGACAAAGGGGGGAACCTGGGTTCGGGGTGGATGGTGTACCAAAATCTGAACTTTTGCATACATGGTACAGAGCTGTGGTTAGGGATAAGGGAGGATGAGGGACTACTTCTGAGTCTGTTACTCTTCTTTTATTTCTATTAATTCTTCCTGAGATGACTACTTTGAAGTTCGTAGAAGATGGAGGGGGCGGCTTGAATCTCTTACAGAACTGGATGACATGTCCTTGACGAGAGAAGATGATTTTGTTCTCTGGAAATATCAGGCAAACTCTAGGGGGGAGGGGTTTACTTACTTCGAGTTTGACCAGCACACGGGCTCGACTTGGCCGAGTATTTGCCTTAGTAGTGGAGTCAATCTTGAGTGGGGAGCCTAACTTGGATGCTATCGCTAAGACTGCTCCATGATCGAATAAATGTTACGGGACTGGGAGAGAGAGACAAACTAGGGCGATGCGGGATTCTTTATTGAGGGAGAAATTCGGAGCCCATAGAAACACTCACTTGGGAGTGTTGGCAATGAACCATAAGTCTTTCGATCTGAGTCTGAAGAAGTCAATTTTGAGGGTGGGTTTTAGAAGAAAGTGACAAAAATCCAACACACCAACCGATATGGGTCCGACGAAGGTGAACCCAATGAGGGCACGACGGAAGGCATCCATCGTCGGTCGGGCATGAGAGAATTTGCCTACTAGAGCTAGGCGAAATAGGGGAAGAAGAGAAGCGATCATCGAGGCAGAAAACTCCAAGGTGGGGGCATCTTTGAATGTTGAGGAGATAAAGGGCAGTGCGACGTTCCTGGGGCCAGAAATGAGGGGTATTGGCCGCTGTGAACGACCGCTGGCGGGGTGGGGGTGACCGCGAGGAGGAGGAAGACAGAGGGAAGGAGGGGACAACTGGGGGATCGCCGACGAGATTAGAGTGAACTCTGGTAGAAGCAAAAGTGAAGGTAGAAAAAAAGGATGATGGGGGCGGCGGAGGGGTATGGAGAAGCAGGGGGAAGGTTAAATTGGGTTCGGTAAGGGGAGGCAAGGCCGGAGGGGAAGAGGGAACCATGGGGGATGGGGGAAATGAGGATCGGGGGGGCGTATAAGGGGTAAGGGGAGGGGTATGAAGTATGGTGGAAGGGGAAGCAAGGGGGAATGTAGATGGAGGGAGGGTGCGAGCTATGAAAGGTTTGTGAGGGGTGGGGTGGGGTGGCCGAGAGGGGAGTAACGAGGCGCCAGTCGGCCCCGGTCGGAGAGTCCACGGTGGCTGTTCTGGGGAGGGTTAGGGTTCAAGAAATCAGGAACCGCTAGCGCCCAAAAAATATTATATATATATATTTCAGAACATAGAATAAATTAAAAATATGTTATAACTAAGCAGCAACCCTCCCTTCCAAATCTAGAAGGGCAAAAGAAGGCCAAGAGTAGTAAAAGTAGAAATAACCATAGACACAAAATTCCCTTAATCCAACAGCTGGAAAGGATCCCGCAAAATTATAGCTATAAACTACTGGGCCTGAAATAGATCAAAAACCCCTCTAGCAAGCCCTATGACGACACCTGAGTTTGGCCTTGTCAATATGGCACAGAATCTCTACAGAGATTTGAGTGTCAGAGGAGGCGTAACCTTCATAACAGTGCTTATTTCTAATTTTCCATAATACCCAAGTATTATCCGCAACGTTGATTAACATGTTGTGCTGAGATAGATGCGAGCAACAAGGCGCTAACCTCTCTACAATGGATCTGGTCGGACCAAGGCCTCCGTATGGGATGGTAGGCCATGCCTTCTCTGCTAGGGAACCTTCACTACTAGAATAAGCGAGATTAGCGACGTAATTTAGCGACTCCTAGTAAATACGTCGCTAAATTAGCGACTCGGAAAAATTGTCGCTAGGCGTCGCTAAATGACGACATTTAGCGACGTTTAGCAACTTTTATTAAGATTTTAAAAGAATAGTCGTTATAAGTTCAATTAAGGTCGCTAAACGTCGCTGATATATCTGATTTAGCGACGTTTAGCGTCGTAATTAGCGACGTATCTATCAAAAATATTTAACAACGTATTTAGCGACGTCTTTGGCGTCGCTAATTTTTATTTTAGCGACGTTTTTATTTGACGTCGCTAAATGTCGCTAAATTTTGGTTAATTAGGG
Source organism: Iris macrosiphon (assembly GCA_036927795.1). Classification (NCBI taxonomy): domain Eukaryota; kingdom Viridiplantae; phylum Streptophyta; class Magnoliopsida; order Asparagales; family Iridaceae; genus Iris; species Iris macrosiphon. Next base: position 66,168,077 of record JAYESA010000020.1, read on the forward strand.
CTCAGTTTTCTTTTCTCCATTTGTCAAAAATTTCGAAAACGTTTCGATTTCCCCGATTTCCCCCGCCCCCCCTCCGGCAACCGGGTCTCCACGGCTGCGCCTACTCCGGCATCCCCCTCCTCCTCCTCGACCTCTAGGTAATCTCTCTCTCTCTCATGTGAAACTGACACACGCACACAGACACGACACACGCACACAGACACGACACACACACACAGACACACACGACACACACGATACACACACAGACGCAGACACACACACACGACATACACACAGACGCAGACACACACACGACACACACACAGACGCAGACACACACACGTCGCTATATTTAGCGACTCAATAAAGTGGCTAAAAAATGTCGGCATAGCGACGTTTAGCGACGTTTTTCCCTTCAGCGACTTGGTTTCTTCCGACTGCGTTAAAACGTCACTAATTACGTCGCTAAACGTGTTTATCAACGTTTTTTTGTCATTTGGCGACGATTTTGGGCATCGCTAATTTGACTTTTTTTGGTAGTGCTTCCACGAAGATGTGCTGTATCGAGTCCTCTTGGGCGTCGACACAACAATAGCATTTGGATGCTAATGAGAACCCCTAGCGTCGTAGAACGTTGTCCATGGGGACCTTGCCCTTGATCACCCTCCATTGTAGGATCGATCACTTGGTCGAAAAGTATTTTCTCTATACCAACGAGAGCACAGGGTCGATAGGGGATGTGACGCAAGAATTGGAACAGGCAGAAGTTGTCGAGAAGGAAACAGTTGGGGAGGGCTTCCACTCCAGTCAATCTGGTCTGGTGGAGACGCATTGGGCCCCTGATATGTGAAGGACCATGATGGCACCTTTAGAGGGGGTGAATAGAGTGCAGCAAAATAATATATCCAATTAAAAATTTATCTAAAGTAAAGGCAGTTAACTACTAACAGTAATGAGGAAGACAAATATATAAAGCAATAAGGGTATGAGAGATCAAACACAAACACCGAGATTTTATCCTGGTTTCCCTCTGAGAGGACTAGTTCAGGCCCTAAAACTCTTGCTCAAAGTTGTATCCAATATAATCACCAATAGTGAATCACAAGTTGATCCGAAGGCTTGCCACTTCTTTACAACCACAAACTTTGATACGAAGGCTTGCAATTTCACAACTAGAGAGAGAAAAGTTGCTAAGCCAAGCTCTTATAACTCCGATAGACTTCTAAACCAAGATTGCACTGGGCACTCAGAAGGCTAGGGAGTTATTCTTGGAGATGGAAAGGTTAAGGCTAAGGGTATATCTTACTAGAAGATAAAAATATGAAGAGAAAATAGTAAGTTGGATGATTTTAAATGTAAAAAATTCATGCCTATTTATAGGCTGTTACCAAACAGAGTTAAGCCAGAATTCGGTATAGGATATTCAAATTTTCAAATATTAGGGGCCACAAAATTAGAGATTTTACAATTGTTCATATTTCCAAAATACACTAACCGGGTTCAGTCAAAATTTTGTCCGAGTTCGGTTGGTTCATTTTGGCTGGGTTTTGGTTTTATTTGTGGCTAGTTTGGGTTTGTATATGGTGGATAGGTTAAAGGCTCATTTGAGTGGACTTGAGTTATGCCAGTGCGACTTGATGTACATCAGTACTAGACTCAATTAAAGTAAAAGTTTACATAAAAGAATTATATAAGGACGCAGTACAACTAGCAATTATCATAGCATTATTGATTTTTTAGTTGTATCATATTACGACATATCGAGAAATGATTTCATTAACTATCAAAATTAAGTTGACTGAGACCGAATGGCCAACAATCTCTCATATTTTGATAATTGACAAACTGTGAGTGATACTGCAAAAACTTGTAAGTACATAGTTCTCCCGTAACTTGTAGAGTAATTTGATACAACGTTGTCAAGTATCATGTTTGCATGTCTTCTCACCCATTGTTATTTGATCAAAATAGCATGCTCCCCCAAAATTTGGTGGAGGTTTATGCTTTACAAGAAAATAAGAGAGTGAAATACCACAAATAAAAATATCCAATTTATTGCCAAAAGTTGATAACATTATATTTTATTGAGTTCAAATTCCCAAACTAAAAGCATACAAAGAGTTATCTAAAAAGTGATGTGAACATCATAGTAGAGAAAAATTTGAGTCTTAAGATTTAAAAAATCAATTGTGACATCTAATCATCATCAGGTTTAGCTGTTCTATTAGGATCATAGAAGGCGTCGGCTGGATCCAATTATCTCTGAACATGTGCATGACCGATGTGATAACCTGGTCGATTGGGATCTCTGAGATTTAGAAATGGTTCGACTGAGTGCTGAGAAAGGGTATATAGAATATCCATCAAAGTATTTCCAAGGGTCTGAGTCTGGAGTGTCTGACGATAATCAAAAGTACGATAACGATCGTCTCCTATTTTGAAGCGATCACGCAATAGAGTAAGGATGGATTCTAAGGTTGCTGGTGGCTCAGTAACAGGAGGAGGACTAGCGGGGTGTGTGTTGGAGGACGAGTTATATGGTAAAAGAAGTGTGGGCTCAATCCTAAGAACTCGATTCAAAAAAATTATGGTTCATCAAGATGTGGACAAGTGTCTAGAGGAATGTCAAAGTAACAGAAAATAATTGACAAGTACATGGCGTAAAGTAATGGACGTCATTTTTTGCGACATTGAACCATTTGTGATATAATAGTCTGTAGAAGGTTGAACAGAATAAAGAAATACAGATGATATAATACATACATTTCTAAATAAGAGACTTCGTCATGATAAGTCTTCTTAGGTAGAAAAGTTAAGAAAATGATGCGATGTATTTCATAGAAATAATTGTTCAAATATCTTGCATGAAAATGTTAGGGTAGACAGATATATGTGGTATATAGATAGTTTTTGGAAGTTTCCAAAGTGACATTGTCTTCAAATTGAACTTGAGTAATATTGATGAGGGTTCCACCTTCAACAGAAATACGTAAGATTTTACCCAAGTCATTTGCGTCAAATTTGATTTGAATACTGTGCACCCTTGATGAAATGATACCGTTGTTATATGCTAAGTTACAATAAAATATGCGGACAACACTCAGAAAAATACAATAATGTGTTGCAATGAGTTCTTTGAATTAAAACTTTTAAAAAATGGATAGGTAGTCATTATAGTGGAGAAAGTCAATAGGGTTACCAGAAAAGATGGTGCTTTAGAGAAATCATTAAACCATTCAGTGGAGTTTTTGTGGTTTCTAAAGAGAAAGCCATCGAACTCGCCAATGTTTGGCATAATGTAATAAAATAGAGGATCATAAGAGGTTTTTAACTTCCTTTTAGGAGCCATAAAAACTTTTTAGAAGAGAGAAGAAGTAGGGTTTTTGAGAAGAGGGGGCAGTTTTAAAAGATTTATTTATAGAGCAGCAAAACCCTTAATTAGGAAGAATATACTTAAATATCTTGTTAATTAAATAAATATTTTGCAATAATACGTACATAATTCGGTCAGAATTCGATCAAAATTATGTCTGAATTTGGTTCCATTATGAACCAGCGCACAATGTCAACTATATTCAATAATTTGGTTTCCTGATTGGAAAAATATAAAAAAAAAATAAGTGATAAATTGGCTTTATCATATCATAAATTATTGTAAGTTAAATTATCTTGGAGTAGTTGTAGGGGCCGGATCCCAGCTAGTGGTGGTCCGAAGACACTTAAATACCTTGTCGCTTAAGGATATTTACACTTTGTTGACAGAAGGGCCCCTTGTATCCAAAATTATCAGAACTTTTAAAGAACTCGGACTGAACAAGAATTTAAAGTATCTTATATTCTTATATTCGATAATTTGGTTCTTTTTTGATCGACTTTGCATCTAGCAAAATCAGCAGCCGAATAACCAATAAGGTCAAAGAATGTGGTTTTGGGATACCATAATCCTGCCGACAAAGTTCCTTTAAGGTATCTGAAGATACACTTAACTGCGCACAAATGTGATTCCTTAGAATTAGCCTGATATCTAGCACAAAGACATACAAAAAATATGATATCTGGACGACTAATAGTTAGTTATATTAAACTACCAATCATACCTCAATACTTATGTATATATGTAGGTTTACCACTATCATCAAGGTCAAGTTTAGTTAATGTTGCCATTTGAGTTCCGATAGGTTTTAGGTTATCCATGTCAAACTTTTTGAGTAAATCTTTCATCTACTTGGCTTGATTAATGAACTTTCTTTGTAAATCTTCCTTGAGTTGCAATCATAGGAAGAATGTTAGTTATCCTATCATGCTCATGTCAAATTTACTCTGTATACACTTAGCAAACTCTTTACATAGCATCTCATTAGTAGATCCAAATATGATATCATTTATGTAAATTTGCACTAAAAGTAGAGAATCATCAGTAGTTTTAATAAACATGGTAGTATCAAATTTTCCTTTTAAAAAACCATTTTCAAGTAGAAATGAGCTAAGAGGCTCATACCAAGCTTGTGGCACTTATTTGAGTCCGTATAGAGCCTTTCGTAGCTTAAACACGTGGTCAGGGCACTTAAAATCTTCAAAACCAAGGGATTATTTAACCAAAACTTCTTTTATAAAACCATTTAGAAAAAATATTTTAACATCCATTTGAAAAAAAAAATTATAAAAACTTGCAAAAGCACAGAGCATACGAATGGACTCTAGTCTAGCAACCGAAGAATAAGTCTCATCGTACTCAATACCTTCCTCTTTGTTGTAACCTTGAGCTACGAGATGTGCTTTATTGTGTGTGACTGAACCATTTTTATTTAATTTATTTTGAAAAACCCATTTAGTACCAATGATCGGATAATTATTAGGTTTAGGAAAAAGTTCCCAAACTTGATTACGTTCAAACTGGTTGAGTTTCTCTTACATAGCAGAAATCTAAAATTTATCAGTAAATTCTTCTACTATATTCTTAGGTTCTATTTAAGAAATGAAAGCAATATTTGCAATGATATCTTTATTTGAAGAGCATGTACTTATACCTTTTGATACATCACCAATTATCAAGTTTTCTGGATGATTTATAGAGAATCTCAATCGCTTGGGCAGACTTTCCAGATAGCTTGTACCGGTCGTATCTTTTGGGGCTTTGTTGGATATAGGTCTGATGTCTTCATCGTCGCTGTCATTTGGTAATTGATTGTTGAGGTCATCAAATATAACATTAATTGATTCTTCAATATTCATTGATTGCTTGTTGAATACTCGATATCTTTTGCTTTTGGCGGCATAACCTAGAAAGATACCTTCATCGGCCTTGGAGTCAAACTTTCATAGATTATCTTTAGTATTAAGAATAAAATATTTACAGCCAAAAATATTAAAATAGCTAATATTGGGAATTCTATTAAACCAAAGTTCATAGGGGGTTTTCTTCTATAAAGGTCGAATATGCACTATATTTAAAACATGGCATGCTGTATTTACAACTTCAGCCTAAAAATATTTTGAAAGATTATACTAATTGTCACTACCACATTTCTAGAGTAGGGACTTTATGGTCATTTATAATATTTATATTTATTGTGTTAATAATTGCATGATAGGTAATATATATATATATATATATATTATATTATATTATATTATATTTATTAATGGCATGGGTTAGTGGACTAGCCTTGATGTGACCATGGACCTTGTTTAGACTTGACATTAAACCCACTAGACTAATCCTTATTCTATTAATTAGATTCTAGTTAGGTCCCTTACTTAAGATTAAAACCTCATTAATTAAATACCTCTTCATGATAAGCCATTGAGGACAAATGAGACATTGTGCATTAACCAAACCCTAACCCTAGCAAGTGGCTGGCCCTATAAGTATAGAGTGGGCCTCCCTCAAAGCCATTCATGACTCATGAAGAAACCCTAGAAATAAGCTCCCCAAAAACTCTTCTTTTCCTCCACAAATTTTAGAATATTAAACCTTAAATCCCTCATTTTTTTCCTCATTAAGAGAGGCTAGAAGCTTAGAGTTCAAGGAGCCTTGGAGAAGAAGAAGTCACATTGGGAATCCATCTCCCAATAGGTGAAAATTTGGAAAATCTCTTTTAAATTCTATTTTTATCATTTATTTGGCCATTATAAGCCCACCCATTGGTTTAGGAATAGCTATTAAAGGAGAGCATGAGTCTCTGTTGGTTTACATGATGATTTCTTCATGGTGTCATATAAAATTTGGGGGTTTTGGTTTTAAGGATGTATTTTTCCTAATTTTCGTAACACTAAATCATACTAAATATATATATGATATATCTATATATTATATGTAGATGGTTTAATTGTATATTGGGGTTTATACATGAAGATTTGTGGTGTAGCATAGAGAATCACATTGGGGCCTTTAAAGTATTTGTTGAAATGTCTAATAGGAAGTATACCTATTCATATTGACTAGTTCATGTAATTTGGATATGTATATACATGTAAATATATGTATTAATGTATATATGTACATATTTTGGTGTATGGCTGTTGTTCAAGGTATGGAAGAGGGGTCGGGTTCATCAGTGATGTGTGTAAATGGTGAAGAGAGCAGCTCAGGTTCACTGTGGTTTGTACAGTATGCACTGGGGGGAAACTGATACTGAATGTATTGCTAGCTGGGGGTTTCAGTCATGTGCAGTAATGGGGATGTTCGGTTGCATTAAGTGATTGATACTTGATGGTATCAGTCACTTAATGCAGATGCCAATGAGTATCAGATTTACTGTAGGTAAGTAGCAGTGAAGTAATGGAGGGTTATTTGTGTGTATTATAGGTATTAGAGTTTGGGGGGACGACTGAAACAACAAATTGGAAGTAGCAACAGCAACAGTAGGTTGTTGTTGGTATCGAGTATGCACGAGTATTAGATGGAAGGGGGTACCAGTTATGGAGAATGGAAAATGGCATCTGATTTACTGATACAAGGAGAGGGTGAAGGCTCTGGATAAGAAGATAGTGTGCATACCTCACTATACAAGTATCAGTAATGGGGGTGAATCGAGTTTAGATTCATAGTATAAGTGTTATTGTGACTGTGTATGACAGTGAGGGTGAGATCTAAACTGTGTATCAGTGTAGTATATCAGTGAGATAAGAACTGATACCAGTTTAGAGCACTGTGGCTGTTGTGCAAGCATGGGAAATCAAGTTTGGATTTCATAGTGTGAGTATTCTCATAAGTAGCAGTAGAATATGGGAGTCTTAAGTTCAGTATCTAGAGTAGTGTCTGGTTTGGTATCATATAGGTATTTTAGTTAGTATTTTATGTGAGTGTGGAGATAGGGGGAGAACGATGTGCAGGCAAGTGCCAACTGCAGTGAGGACTTGGGTTGGTGCAAGCTAGGGTAAGGAGCTTGGGTGAAGCCTGTGAGAGTGTTATATAGTTGCACATATGCAGTAGGTACTGCAGTTGTGGCAATACTTGCTGATGAGTTGTGCAACTCATTATATGGTTGCAAGTGTTGCTGCAGGGTGCACTTGAGAGGGAGCAGTTCAGGTTGTACTGCAACCTAGTATAAGCTACATCATGGTGTTCCCAGCTATTGCACATGGTATTATGAGGAGTTTTCCAGGTAAGCATGTTAGTGCCTGCAAGGAAGTATGAGAGCTAGGTGCAGTTGTACTTAATAGTGGTAAATGGTCAGGTTTGAACTGATGGCAGATCCATGGATAAGTGTTGAACTGAGAACAAAGGGGAAAGACTTGGACACTGATACTAGAGGTATTAATGTACGCTGGTGCACGAAACTGGAGAGGTATCGTACAATTGGGTGCAATGCAATTAGAGTAGTAGCAGTTGACAAGAGTTGTGGGTATTAGATAATGAATTAGTTAGATATTGGCATTGATTAGTTATGATTTGGGTTTATTAGTTGTGTGTATCAGTTAAGTATCAGCATGAGGTATAAACTCAGTATCGTATATATGATGGTAGTGCCTAATAAAGTTAATTATAAACTAACTAGACTCTAGTATGTAGTTATAATCAAGTATAATATAGATACTTAACACTAATAGTTAGTATAGCTATGTAATGACTAGTTATTTAGATAATGCATATTAAAGACTAAAATGATATAGAAATAACTAGTAAAGCCTAGATTAACCCTGGTGTTGACCTAGATTGGACCTATAAGTCTAACATAGAGCTAGTTAAACATGTTTATTACTTCAGGTCACCTTTTAACTTTGATATTTTGATATCTGGGCCTTTGTGATTCTATCTTGGACATCGATCCTCATTCCTTGCTCAGGACCACAGGTTAGAACATTCACTGACAGTTTTTATTATGTTGATTATTACTATGATTCTAGTCGTAGAGTATGCTTGATTCTGACAATGTGGATACACGGGCTAGTATCATAGATACCTGTCATGAGGAGTCATGATTGGAATCCATCGTGCTAGCTATGAACGGGGAAATATTAGCAAGATTATGTGATAATACCTCACTTTACATGTATCATAGCTCACCCCACATATCACGTTGGGTGTAGCTTGACCATTTACATGCATCATAGCCTGTTATATATGATTAGCCTGACTATTACTTGCATCGTAGCTAACCAGATGGTTAGCCTGACCTCACATGTATCATAGCCAATCATATATAACAAGCTTGATCTAGTCCCAAGCCGATCACATAATAAACTAATATTTCACAAAACTTAGCTAAAATTTCTATTTCTTTATTCCAGTTCACTCATTTCTAGCATTCACATATATCTGTTCATTGCTACGTCTCCGAGGATATCTTAATTTAATGGATCCTAACGAAGAGTGCTACGCTGTCCTAAAATACTAACATGTCCAATATCAATCAACAACAGGTAATCTAATCTCTTCCATAATATAAACAGCAAGAATGTACTAATAATAAATGCTGGAAGATAAACGCCAGTCTCAAAATATCATAGTACAACCAAGAATGTCTGGTGGGGACAAATCCACTACTATGACAAAATAAAAGTACTGAATGACAGATAAAAAAAGTAATGACTAGGGCATCGGCTGACTAGATAATGATGCTCCCAATCCTAGGCAGAAGGCCTACCAACTGATCACGGAAACTCTGACGGTAGCACCTCTAGCTCCTCCTCGGTAGCGTACCTCGTCTCCTGTCCTGGGACGTACACTGTGGGGTAATATGTCTCGTCCAAATCTGGAAAGGTACCAGGTTCTCAGAGGGACGTAACAAGATACATAGAAGCTTGCCATGTATATAAATACTGAATAAAATAAATGAAGGGTGTGCTAACCATCTAAGTGAATGCAATATGAGGACAACTTTGGTACGTATGGGTAGGCATAGGCATAACGTCCAACACCTCGAAGAGTGTGGCAGCAGTGCAGTATATCGTCCATATCGCTCCAAAGAACGTGGCAGCAGTGTAAAGAAAGTCATTGGATTCGTGGCTCCTCTGGATACTACGGATTCCAATGTGTGTATCCCATACGCCTACTAGTGTCCTCCCGACCCAATATAGATATACAAGTCGAACACTCGACGTGCTTACCACATATCTATATGCCAAGTCTCTACTAATATAAAATCATGAATTACGTACTAACCGTGATGCATGTCACACGCACCGATAGCTAGTCGAGTACGCGAACCCGCATCCCAATATGAATTTTTCATAGTAAAACGTGTAAGAGTGTCAGGTCACGAAAGATATCAGAGTATCCTTCCAACGGGGTGAGTCTGCTAATGACTAGGTCAAGTACTTTACTCATCGTCGCATCCGTCGACTGCACCCGAGTCAATCTCGGACGTGCACAGTCATATGAAATAAAGCAATAAGATATTATACAACATATGCATTATTTAATTTAAACAGTAAATATGGCAAGGTATCTTGCCTGGGTCCTCAAGCTGTGAATGCCAATAGCCTGCTCCTGCGGTGTCTTCTGGCTGGTCCAGTGACCCTAAACACACAATATAATATAGCAATCTAGCATCAGACACTAAAGTAACACACACAGACACTACGACGCTGCTCTTAGGTACTGACGCAAGAGTCACGGTTGGTCGACTACAGTGTCGCGTGTGCACGTAGCTAGGGTGTACACGTGCTCTGTCCTCAGTTACTGTGTGCCTCGAGACAATACTTTACTAAAATTAAGGGGTTACGAAACTATTATGTCTTGTACAATACCTGTCCTTTTTTCCATGTTAAGTGTACTAGGTCTATGTCTACGTTTTTAGGTAAAATGCAAGTTCCTTATACAAGTCATATGATTGGGATAATTATTATCTTATTAATTACTAACTAATCTAGTAAATCAAACATACACACACATAGGGTTTAACATATTTTAGTTTGTGTCCTTTAAATGATACTATGACACGTCGACACGACGACACGCCGATACAACTATACAACGAAACAGGAAGGAAGAGGCAAAACGAGGTTTACCTAATCGAGACTGAACGTGGGGGGTCTGTGCTCGTTAACCGGCCGTCCTCCGGCATGGGGCGGAGCTCCGATCGACGTGCGGGCAGCAACGGTGGCAGCGGCAGCAGCGGCAGCAACTGCAGCAGTTGCAGCAGCGGCAGCAGCAGCTTTGCAGCGGCGGCAGCGGCGGCTTTGGCAGGCTGGGTGCGGGGATGGCTGTTAGGTCGTGGGGAAGGTGATGTTGTGCCTGATAGTGGTGGTCGGTGGTGCTGGAGGCGGTGGCCGGGGCCGGGGGCAGTCGGGTTTAATGGTGGGGTGTCGGGTTTAATGGAGATAGGGATGGTGATGACGGGATGGTGGCTAGGCAGTGGTGCAAGCGGCCTGGGAGCGTGGTCCGGCGACAGTGGCTTGAGGTGGTGATGGTGGCTTGAGGTGGTGGTGGTCGGTGTCCGATCGGGAAGGGCGGGGGTGCTCGGGTTAGATGTTCGGCTTGGGTTTGTGAAGGTGATGGTGATGGTGTGATCTAGGGTTTCAAATAGGAAGAAAATGTGTATTTATATAGGAGGGATTTGTGGGCTGACCTCGGGACTTGGGCCGACCTGGCTCCTCGGGGTGGGGGCTGGTCCTCATGCAAGGTGTACATGGGCTTAGTTAGATCTTGTTTTGGGTAAACTTGGCCTCCAATTTAATTTAATTAAAACAATGCCACGGCGTTCTTAAATGAATTGAAGACACACGAAATTAAAATTGGGTGGGACACAGGTGTCATGGGCGTAGCAGGCTCAGAATAGGTTAATACCCTAATTTGGGTTATACGGAATTGGGTTGTGGTTGTACCTCAATCTCAAACGGGCATGGAAAGTTATGAGGAATTGGGTTTAATGGAATTGTTCAGGGACGTTTGTAACAAATATTGTGCAGCTAAAATGAAGCACAATATTGAGTATTTAAAAGTTACACAAGGGTCAGATGGATAGTTTGGTATGTCTAGGAGATGTGTAATTAATTAGTTTAAGGTTAACTACTAGTGTAGCGCTCCAAACATTAAAGCAACAGTGAGGTATATTAAGTCTCATAATTGTTGCATATTAATAATAATTGTATCCAAATTAATTATATTCTCTCAACCTAAATTAATTAAATCCTAAATTGGTCGAGGGGGTTTACAGTAGTCCACTTCTTCTTCTTCCTTTCTTCTTCACCTCTTCTTCATTCTTGGTTCAAACCGAGCCGGCCACCGCCTCCGGCCAAGCACACCCGCCGTGGCTGCACTCCTCGCCACCACTCCACTACCGTTTCCGCTGCCACGAACCCCCCCGTACCCGCTCTACCTCTTTCCCGCTGCCTCAACCTCCTCCGGCCATCACCTCCAGCGACCACAGCATCACCCATACCACCACCATCTCGACCACCTTCGTCGAGCTTCTCCCCCATCACCCCTCACGACTGAGCTGCTCAGTCGACACCTCGCTGTACCTTGACTACCCGGCCACCTTCCCACTCTGGTGTGTCACCTCCCCCACGCCGAGCCCCCTCGACCGTCCACCTCAGGACGTCGACCAACCCGATGCACCTCGACTCCACCACTTCATGACCTTTACTTCGACCAACCTCCTGCAGAGCCACCATCGCAACTCTTAACACCGGCGAGCTGATGTCGTCTCCTCCTCGGCTACTGTCACCTCCCCCCCCCCTCGGCCGCTGTCGACTTCATTACCAATATTACCTTCATCACCCACATCACCTTCACCATCATCATCATCATCACTATCAACACCCACACCACCACGACCTCCCCCTCCGGCGTGTCGCAACCGGCCAGCACCACAACCACATCGCCAAGGTCAACCCTCCCCCTTTCCTTGTAGTATATTCTTATGTATATTGAATGTGGGTTATATATACTGAGTTAGGGTTGATGGTAATGTAAATGCATTAATCTTTACGGCTTGATGTTATATAAATTATGTGTTGATGGCTGTGGCGGAGCAGGTTTAATTGTTGAGGATGCTCTAGAGGAATTTAGGGTTGAATGCATGAGTTTATGAATATTACATTTTTATATATACAAGTGGTGTTTAAACGCTAAGTTGATATTTAGGGTTTATGAATACTAGGTATGATAATTTAGGGTGTTGTTCAATTTAAGAAATGCATATTGATTATTGTTGGTGAGCAGATTTAAATTATTAAAAATAATATTCTGATATTGGAACATTGATGGACATTGAGGAGCAGGTATTTGATAGTGAACTAGTGTGTAATATCAAACCATTAGTCACTCATTGGGGATTGATAAATAATGTTGAATTAAATTGAGGAGTAGTTTTTATGTGAAATGGAAATAATTGTATATATTTGAGGGTTTAATAAAATAGTTTATAATTTATTCGAGGATGATGTTTAAAATATGCAGGATAATGTCTGTGAAGACCCGGGGTAAAACTGAGGATTTGATCATGGTTTGAAACTATTGACTATCGTGACGAATATAGTAAGATTGAGGTTTGGTTTGATGATATAGTACAGATGATTAATTGGATTAGATGTAACATACCCCGAGTCAACCTTGGTCAACCTTCTAGCTTTTGTCCATGTGAGTGGTAGCTGAGTTTGAACAAGCGTTAGACGTGTGTCACATATTATTTCAGCCTCGTGATAGTTATTGATTGAGCTTGTATCTCGACTCTAGGTACTTCGGGGCCTGCGGACTTGGATATTATACCGGATCCCCATCTTCAGCAGCCGGACGTAGGCAAGTGTACCTTGCCACCCTGTACTTCAGTTACCAGATATTTATTATTTTATTATATGCATTGTGCATGTGTTTGACTAGAATTATTACTTCACGTCCGGAACACAATCGGGTGTAGACGTTCGTCGGTAACGTCTGGTAATGAGTGATAGATGTTCGCAATGCCTTAATGTACGTACCTGTATATATCATAACCCTAGGACATATTCAGACACTGTCTTCGTGCCAGATTTCCTGTATCCTGATACTGACATCATGATCGGAGACTGGGACGACCTTTGGGTCGCGTTTGCCATGATGTACGTACCTGTGTATATCATAACCCTAGGACACATTCAGACACTGTCTTTGTGCCAAATTTCCTGTATCCTGATACTGACATCATGACCGAAGATTGGGATGACCTTTGGGTCGTGTTTGTTGATAGTTACTTCTGTATGATGAGACTGCTAGATAGAGGTTCAGGTTCAGCGCACACTCGCTGACCGCTTGGGAAGGGAAAGACAGTTACTAAATGTTTGGGCTCCTCTGCACGTGCTTTATATATGTATATGTCCTGTTGATGTAGTATTCCTGTATCCAGAGTAGTGGTATCACCCGTGTGACTTTGTATTCGGATATACGGTATGCCCCGTATGTCTCTGTGTTCGGAGCTATGATTTTATTTTGGACAGCCCACGCGTTGAATATTGTCTTCAAACTGTTTCTCACTTAGGTGGTTATGCTAGATTACACCATCGTTGCACTTATACTTTCTATTGTACTTTGGCATGCTATATTTTTGTACCTTGTTACATCCCTCTGAGGACCTGGTCCCCTGCCAGTTTTGTAGCATAGACGATTATGGAGCATTTGGAGTTGCTGATGGAGTTGCTTGTCGTGCGGACATTGGTACCAGGTGCTCATATCACTTATACCGACGTTATGGTTATTTTATTCATATTGTATTCATCTGCTGTTGTAGCCTAGTTTTTATAGACTCATATTTCTTCTCGAGTCTATTCGAGTTTGTGTGTTATTGGGCGGCCGACTTTAGCACATGTAGCTCTTTCTTGTATATTTTTGTTCATAGTGGATTGAGACATAGATGTTTACTTTTACTGGATTATTTAGATAGTGATCTTTATTATACAGCTTATACGTATTCGAGTCAGACCAGAGTATGGTCGAATGCGTAGCTGGCATATTGCGTGTTCCTGGTCCTACGTATTTTGGGACTGGGACGTAACATATTTTTGTGGTGGCCCATGCAGGTCTAATTTAAATTTTCTTGGTCAACTAACTGTGCCAAGCGAGCCTGCAAATTAGGAATAGATATTATGATTTATTGTTGAATAGGCTCTCAATCCATAGTCGATTTTAAAAACTCCCTTCGTAATTGATTATCGCCATTGGACTTCCCAATTGTATTCGTTCATTTTTTATCAATATCATTATCCTTGTTTCTCATCTCCTTTTATTTCGGAAGGACGAATGCTTGTGCTTGACCGTTCCCTCCAGAAGAAGATCGTAGTTCAGACGACAGAAGACGTAATTTGTGTAATATTCTCTGAGAAGATTGTTACCCCCAGTAGGGTAGGTTGACAGGATCTTTTTAGATTCTGGAACTAGTGTAGAAGGTTAGCAAGAGAATTGGACCCAGTAGTATATCCTTAGAACTGGTAAAACCTTCCTTGAGATAACGGTGATTTGGGAAGTACTGGGAGCTAGAAAGATTGTTGATCATAACCCTCTAGAATAAATTATAAAAATGCATAGCCCGATGCTAGAAATTAGTTGTTGTATATAATAGCAATACCAGGAATGATGTTACGAGCTAGATGAGATAGAATTTTAGGCTCTCACCTGGAAGATGATGATCTGATACTAGAAATTCTAGCATGTACTTGGGTGACACCATTATTGTACTATGTGACTTGGAGAGATAAATAACGGAAAGAAGAAATTTGAGGAATACAATTGTAGGAAGAAATTTGGGGAGAAGAGAAATTATACATTAGGCAGGGAAAAAATTTCTTTTAGAGGATTGGTGTTGAAATTAGAACGGGAGAATTTATTAGGAGGCTAAGTCTAGACTATGACATTGTCCTAGGTATGAGTTGGTTGAGCCACTACCACGCGACGCTAGATTGTCGACGTGGTTGCACTATATTTAGACCCCTAGATCACGTTGAGTTTGAGTTTCTTCAGGGAGCCCGAGAGCATGGTGCCCAACCTATCTTAGCGACACATATTGTAGAAGGTGAACCGATATACCCTCACTTTATATCAGACTTAGAGGATGTGTTTCCAGAGGATCTTCCAGGCATGCCACCTAATAGAGAGATAGAGTTCACTATAGAGTTGACTCCCGGAGCCGAGCCAGTTACTTCCCCCGTTTACAGACTAGAACCGAAGGAGTTGGATGAGTTGAAAGTCCAAGTAGATGACCTCTTAGATAAGGGTTTCATTCGGGCTAGTATTTCTCCATGGAGAGCATCCATCTTATTTGTGCCAAAGAAGGATGGGACAGTACGTTTGTGTATCGATTACAGGGCGTTAATTGCGATAAGTACCCACTGTCGCGTATCGATGATTTATTTGATCAGCTTAGTGACCCATGGGTATTCTCGAAGATCGATCTCAGATCAGGATATCATCAGATCAAGTTACGGAGAGAGGACATTCTGAAGACGGCTTTCCGGACGAAGTATGGACACTATGAGTTTCTAGTTATGCCGTTTGGTTTAACCAACACGCCAGCAGTATTTATGAGCCTGATGAATAATGTTTTCCACCAGTACTTAGATAAGTTCGTGGTGGTGTTCATCGACGACATCTTGGTATATTCCAAGAGCCAGGAGGAGCACGAGAGACATCTCAGGAATCGTGTTAGAAACGCTGAGGAAGGAGAGGCTGTACGCCAAGCTCAACAAATGTGAGTTCTATTTGGATAGAGTACCCTTCCTGGGATACATAATCATCGGAGATGGACTATCAGTTGACCCAGAGAAGATAGATGTAGTTGAGACATGGCCAACCCCTACATCAGTTACAGAGATTAGAAGCTTTCTCGGACTTGCCGGATATTATCGAAGGTTCGTAGAAAATTTCTCGAGGATTGCTGCGCCTATGACGTGACTGACGCGTAAAGGCGAGGGGTTTACCTGGACCGAGAGGGTTAGACGACTTTCGATAAGCTGAAGAAACATCTGACATCAGCACCGATTTTGACACTTCCTTTAGGATCGGGAGGATTTGTAGTGTACAGTGATGCGTCTGGGAGCGGATTAGGATGTGTACTGAGTGTTCATGAGAAAAACTATTCGACGCACGATCTAGAGCTAGCTGCAGTGATATTTGCACTAAAGCTATGGCGACACTACTTTTATGGAGAGCGTGTTAAGATTTACACAGACCACAAAAGTCTAAAGTATGTCTACACTCAGAAGGAGCTCAACATGAGACAGAGGCAATGGCTAGAGTTGATGACAGACTATGATATAGAGTTACAATACCACCCTGGAAAGGCGAATGTAGTAGCAGATGCCTTAAGCAGGAAGCCCATGGCATATTTTTTGATGACTCAACGGCAATTGTTAGAGGATCTTCAGGAGCTCGGGATAGAGAATATATTGCCAGGCATGGATGGACAGATGGCCAGTATCGAGGTTCAGTCTACATTGGTTGAGAGGATTAAGGCAGCCCTGCCTACAGATGCGAGATTCTGACAACTACGAGAGAAGATAGAGGCCGGCATGTAGACGGGACTGAGGATTCATGAAGACGAAATATTAAGGTGTGAAGATCGCCTATACGTTCTGAGTGGCGAGCTACGCCAGGAGTTGATGACCGAGGCTCATAGCTCGATTTATTCTATTCATTCCGGGGGTACAAAGATGTACCGAGATTTGAGACAATATTACTGGTGGCATGGGATGAAGAGAGAGATTGCAAGATTCGTGGCGAGATATTTGGTCTGTCAGCAAGTCAAGGCTGAACATCAGAGGACTGCAGGACTACTGTAGCCGCTTCTCATTCCCGAGTGGAAGTGGGAACACATTACCATTAACTTCATCACCGGATTCCCGAGGAGCCCTAGTGCGAAGGATGCAGTTTGGGTTATCGTAGACCGACTCATCAAGTTGCATATTTCTTGTCCTTCAGAGTTGGGCAGTCCACGGAGATATTAGCTGACATGTATATGAGGCAGATAGTACGACTACATGGAGTGCCTGTCAGCATTGTATCGGATTATGATTCCAGATTCACGTTATATTTTTGGTGGAGTATGCAGGAGAGTCTAGGAACTTATCTCAAGTTCAGCACTGCATATCATCCACAGAGTGACGGCCAGTCAGAGCACACGATACAAATACTAGAGGATATATTGAGAGCATACATGATCAACTTTAAAGGATCTTGGGAGGACCATATATACTTGGTAGAATTCTTCGACAATAACAGCTAACAGGATAGCATACAGATGGCACCTTATAAGGTATTATACGGCAGGAAGTGTAGGTCACCGGTATGTTGGAGTGACATGGAAGAGCGTTAGATTCTTGGTCCAGAGTTGGTGACACAGACAGTGGAGAAAGTAAAGCAAATTCAGAGCCACCTGCTTGCAGCACAGGACAGACAGAAGCATTTGGGCAGATGTACACCGCAGACCTTTGGAGTTCAAGGAAGGTGACTATGTATTTTTGAAGATATCGCCTACTCGTGGTACCATCAGATTCGGAGGCAGAGGCAAGCTGAGTCTGAGGTACATCGGACCTTTTGACATCTATGAACGAGTTGGCAAAGTAGCTAATCATCTTGCATTGCCTCCATCATTAGAAGGAGTGCATGACGTATTTCATGTATCGCAGTTGAGAAGATACATGGCAGACCCTAGCCACGTGCTTGATCATTCAGAGATTACAGTCGGGCCCAGTTTATCTTACGTGGAGTAGCCAGTAGAGATACTCGATCACAGTGAGAAAACTTTGAGAGGTCAGACTATTCAACTGGTCAGAGTTGCATGGAAGCATCAATCACCAGACGAGTCTACCTGGGAGCGCGATGATTCCATTCGACAATGTTTTTTGTATTTATTTGAGGACCAAGGTACAAATTTACGTACCGTATTTGATTACCAGTTTGTTTTTAAATTCTCGTAGCTATTATCGTGCTTTACTTTTAATTTCGGGGACAAAATTTTTCTAAGTTGGGAAGGATGTAAACCCCCTCATTTATTTTATAGATAGTCTGGTTATGGGTTAGAAAATTTTGGTTTAGCAACAGATAGTTGAGGTTTAGAATTAAGATTTACAGATGTCTGATTCTTTAATTAAACCCTTGGTGCGTCCTACCGTTGTTGAAATATTCGTAGCCCAACATTAGCCCATAATTTCCAACAAGTTATTGCATTCTAGACTTGACACACCAACTTAGGCGCCGAACTTTTTTATCACTCAAAATCATAATTCCTTGTGCTTTAATTAAATTGCACAACTTTCCGTAACCGAAATCCGTTATTTAAACCTATGTCGCGCACCTGTGTCGTTGCCATCAATTTTGAGATACCAACTCAACCCGTTGAGCCGGACCGATTAAAGGGTCCAAGACTGACACCAAGCCTACACCTTTCATGACCTTTGTGTCACTCCAAATTGAGACCCCATGTGCCCCCATTTAAATTGAGAGCACATGACAATTTTATTTTAATTAAATTGGGGATACCAACTTTGACTAATCCTATTTTAATCCCAATTTAATCCCAATACCCCCTTTAACTAAGCACATGCAAAACACACAACACCCTCTCACCCTACAAAATACTAAACACCAATTCCCCCACCAATTTTCTATCATTTCATGTGCCTGTGCAAATACCCAAAATTAAGGGGTATATTTGTAAATAATGCAATAGGTGTCATCACCTCATTGGCCCAAGCCAATGAAGAAGGCTCACCCTAACCCTTGACCAATTTTGACCAAACCCCCCTTTCCATGGTGTGAACACAACTTTCTTTATGAGAAATCCAAGCCCTCCATTTAAAATTGGAAGCATCCTCACCACACACCCTCCATCACCCTTCCCTATATAATGTCTCCTCATACACACTTCCCCAAGCAGGCCCTAATCCCCAAAACCTAGGGAAACCCCCTTATACTTTCTCTCTCCTCCCTCCTTCTCCATAATCGTAGTCCTCTTCTTCTTCTTCCTTTCTTCTTCACCTCTTCTTTATTCTTGGTTCAAACTGAGCCGGCCACCGCCTCCGACCAAGCACACCCGTCGCGGCTGCACTCCCCGCCACCACTCCACCACCGTTTTTGCTGCCACGAACCCCCCCCCGTACCCGCTGTACCTCTTCCCCGCTGCCTCAACCTCTTCCGGCCATCACCTCCAGTGACCACAGCCATCTCGACCACCACCATCTCGACCACCTCCGCCGAGCTTCTCCCCCATCACCCCTCATGACTGAGCTGCTCATTCGACACCTCGCTGCACCCTGACTACCCGGCCAACTTCCCACTCCGACGTGTCACCTCCCCAATGCTGAGCCCCCTCGACCGGCCACCTCAGGCCGTCGACCAACCCGATGCACCTCGACTCCACCACCTCACGACCTTCACTTCGACCAACCTCTCGTCGAGCCACCATCGCAGCTCTTAACACCGGCAAGCTGCTGTCGTCTCCCACTCGGCTACTGTCGTCTTTCCCCCCCTCGGCCACTGTTGACTTCATCACCAATATCACCTTCATCACCCACATCACCTTCACCATCATCATCATCACCATTAATACCCATACCACCACGACCTCCCCCTCTGGCGTGTCGCAACTGGCCAGCACCACCACCACATCGCCAAGGTGAACCCTCCCCCTCTCCTTGTAATGTATTCTTATGTATATTAAATATGGGTTATATATACTGAGTTAGGGTTGATGGTAATATAAATGCATTAATCTTTACGGCTTGATGTTATATAAATTATGCGTTGATGGCTGTGGCGGAGAAGGTTTAATTGTTGAGGATGCTCAAGAGGAATTTAGGGCTGAATGCATGAGTTTAGGATTATTACATTTTTATATATACAAGTGGTATTTAAATGCTAAGTTAATATTTAGGGTTTATGAATACTAGGTATGATAATTTAGGGTGTTGTTCAATTTAATAAATGCATATTGATTATTGTTGGTGAGCAGATTTAAATTATTGATAAATGATATTATGATTATTGAATATTGATGAACATTGAGGAGCAGGTGTTTGATGGTGAACTAGTATGTAATATCCAACCATTAGTCACTCATTGGGGATTGATAAATAATGTTTAATTAAATTGAGGAGTAGTTTTTATGTGAAATAGAAATGATTGTATATATTTGAGGGTTTAATAAAATAGTTTATAATTTATTCGAGGATGATGTTTAAAATATGCAGGATAATGTCTGTGAAGACCCGGGGTGAGACTGAGGATTTGATCATGGTTTAAAACTACTGACTATTATGATAAGTATAGTAAGATTGAGGTTTGGTTTGATGATATAGTGCAGATGATTAATTGGATTAGATGTAACATACCCCGAGTCAACCTTGGTCAACCCTCTAGCTTCGTGTCCATGTGAGTTGTAGATTAGTTTGAACAAACGTTAGACGTGTGTCACATCTTATTTCAGTCTCGTGATAGTTATTGATTGAGCTTGTATCTCGACTCTAGGTACTTCGGGACCTGCGGACTTGGACGTTGTACCGAATCCCCATCGTCAGCAGCCGGACCCAGACAAGTGTACCTTGCCACCCTGTACTTCAGTTACCAGATTTATTGTTTTATTATATGCATTATGCACGTGTTTGACTAGAATCATTACTTCACGTCTGGGTCACAATCGGGTGCATACGTTCATCGGTAACGTCTGGTAATGAGTGATAGATGTTCGCAACGCCTTGATGTACGTACCTATGTATATCATAACCCTAGGACACATTCAGACACTGTCTTCATGCCAGATTTTCTGTATCCTGATACTGATATCATGACCGGAGACTGGGACGACCTTTGGGTCATGTTTTCCTTGATGTACGTACCTGTGTATATCATAACCCTAGGACACATTCAGACACTGTCTTCGTGCTAGATTTCTTGTATCCTGATACTGACATCATGACCGAAGACTAGGACGACCTTTAGGTCATGTTTGTTGATAGTTACTTCTTTATGATGAGACTGCTAGATAGAGGTTCAGGTTCAGTGCACACTCGTTGACCGCTTGGGAAGGGAAAGACAATTACTAAATGTTTGGGCTCCTCTGCACGCGCTTTATATATGTATATGTCATGTTGATGTAGTGTTCCTGTATCCGGAGTAGTAGTATCACCCGTATGACTGTTCTCGGAGCTACGGTATGCCTTGTGTGTCTCTGTGTTCGGAGCTACGATTTTATTTTAGACAGCCCTTGCGTTGAACATTGTCTTCAAACTGTGTCTCACTTAGGTGGTTATGCTAGATTACACCGTCGTTGCACTTGTACTTTCTGTTGTACTTTAGCATGCTGTATTTTTGTACCTTGTTACGTCCCTTTGAGGACCTGGTCCCCTGCCAGTTTTATAGTATAGACGATTATGGAGCATTTGGAGTTGCTGATGGAGTTGCTTGTCGTGCGGGCATTGGTACTAGGTACTCATATCACTTCTACCGGCGTTATGGTTATTTTATTCATATTGTATTCATCTGCTATTGTAGCCTAGTTTTTATAGACTCATATTTCTTCTCGAGTCTATTCGAGTTTGTGTGTTATTGGGCGGCCGACTTTAGCACATGCAGCTCTTTCTTGTATATTTCTGTTCATAGTGGATTGAGACATAGATGTTCACTTTTACTGGATTATTTAGATAGTGACCTTTATTATACAGCTTATACGTATTAGAATCGGACCAGAGTCTGGTCGAATGCATAGCTGGCATGTTGCGTATTCCTGGTCCTACGTATTTTGGGACTGGGGCATGACAGGCGGTAGAGTCGAGAGGAGCATTTTTATTGCGCTGGTTTCTTTGCCCGTTTTTGAGCCACTTAGTTGCTTTCTTATTGGTTTTGTGACTCATATTTTCTTGAATAGTTTTAATAGATTTTATTGTATTCATTCTTCGGGCTTCATATTTCGTATCGAACCTTTAGTGACCGAAGCAGATTGATCATTTGTTGGTGCATGCAGGTGATCGTGTAGGCGATGCATAAGCAGACTCTTGAAGATCTCCCCTTTTTCTCTCCTGATTTACCAACTTGTGAGTAGCTTTACTTCCGATTAGCACCTTTCCTCTAAGTCTTCATTCCTAATAATTTGACTCGTTTGTGAATTCTGATCAACGATACCAAAAGGATAAAATTGAGTTAAGATAAAAGAAGTAGACTTGAAACACTTAATGCTTGTCACATAAATTTCAACATGGTCACATTGTTCCGTGCTTGTCCGCCTATACATGTATCTATTTTGTGTTCATTGTAGTTAGAACTTATTCATCTATAATTGTTCAATCGGTAGTACATAATTTATGAATTGATCATATCAGCTAGTAGACTATGTCGTCGTACGGTGCTAAAGTAGTTCTGTTCATGTTGATGTCTTAAAATTCTTTGTATGTTAACTTAGTCTTTAGATCGTCAATGGTCATGGACAACTTGTGCACAATTTATATGGTTCCTGCGAATGGTCTCCGGGACACCGGGGCCGATTCGTCCCGGGCAGAACAATAATTAGTCGTGCTAGCAATTTAGCACGGGTGAGGCGGGAGTTTGTACTGGGCTCGCTACCTGCGCGACAAGCATTATCGTCTACCCAGACTATAGTCCATGATGTCTAGTCAAGACAGTAATCCTTATGTATATTTAAACTGTGCAGACTAACTATGTCTTCGTAACAGGGAAGATCATGGTAAGTTTTGTACAGGTGGTTCAGACGGTGCAGGTAAAGTCACCGAACGGTGGCACATTTTGTTATGTCATTCCATTCTATCGTATATATAAAGAATTAAAATAAGGCAAGATAGAAAGATCACATAATAATAAGGTTGCATGTTCACCTTAATACGATATCGATTTGTTATATTGGGTAAGCTCGCCCTCACCGATACTTTTTGAAGTACTGACCCTCGTTGCAACAGGTTCCCTGAGCCAAGGCGGCGGCGAGGAGCTGAAGCTTCCCCCAACCTTCCACTGATATGGCACGTTCGTGTTTATAACTTTTGGAGCACAAGTACATAATCTCAAGGAGCTCGCCTATACCTTTTTAGGAGCTTTTAGGCGATTGTGCTAACACGCACCCAAGGTGGTTTGCTCTTTTGAAATATTAGTAAGGAATGTAATGTATAGATCGACTATCTCATTTTGCTTCCAAGTTGTAAGCCCGTACGACATCCTTATTACTTTTGAGTTAAGAGTTTGTAACCAGATGTTCATAATCAATAAAAAGGACATTTCTATATCTCAATGTGTGATATCTCAATTGCGTACTCTGTTGCATATATTTCTAAAGTATATTATTATGCCTAGGCCTTGTGCGCGTGCACCTTATGCGTGCACGGTATCACGCCTGGGGGACGATTATCAATTTAGCGAAAATTGGGACGTGACACTTATTACCCATGGCATATAGGTAACATGCTAGAGTGAACTAACACTTATCATAGGTAATATGGACGTGATAGGTTAGAACAACTCATCTTGGAAAATTTTGTGGACTTGATATCCATGGTGTACTTATGCAAAGAATGGTAACAAGTGTGAATGTGAAAGAAAAGATAAGAGTGGACAAGATATCTTTTCAGAGGTAATGTGGACATGATAGACTTCTTTATGAGAGACCCACTGGAAGTATCTTCTCAGAGGTAATATGTACATGACATAATAACTCTGTGGGAATAATTTTTTTGTGGACTTGATACCCATGGTATACTTATGTGAAGGCCAGGTAACAAGTTTGAAGGTGAAACACTATCAGAGGTAATATGGACATGATAGGTTGCATATTTGTGAGAAAAACAATATAGAGGTAAGGAAGACATGATCGTTTTCTTTAGCGGATTAGCTCTACTGGAGAAATTGAAGAAATGATAGTTCAGAGGTAATATGGATATGAACCATCATTTTCTCTGTTGGTGAGAAGAAGAAAATAATATAATATTTCTAATCCAACTAGAAATTTAGAAATAAGACATCCTTAGGACAACTGGGCTCTAAGAATTCGTTAGTTTTATTTTTGTAAGGGAATATTTTGGTTGATCTCAACTAGAACGTTTCGTTGATCTGAGAACTTGTTCGCTGGGGGACTTTTTTTGGGTCTATTACTTGTTGTGTATCCAAGACTCTTGAATACAAGTAATAGATTTGAGACAAGCCTTGCCAAAGGTGATATGGACGTGGCAGGTTTTGTGGTTGGGTGTAGATCACCCTTTGCTTGATATATTGTATGAGTTGCACGATTTGTATCCCTTGTTTAACACAAGGGAGTTGTCCACCAAGTCATTGATATGAACTTAGTTGACAGAATTGTCAAGGGAGTTCTCGTCAATCATAATACATTTTTCTTTGTTGGAAGCAACTTCGGGATATGTATGACGAGGCTTGGGCAGCCGTACTTTGTGGGTTTTCCTCGACTTGAGCACGGATGAGGGGCGAGCACTACCCCCAGAATAGAGCATTTCTTCGTATTTTTGTTGATCAAACTTCACGACCAAGGTCTTCTGTATCGAGCCGACAGACACAATATCGCATTTAGCTGTCACTTTCTCGTCAGAGAAGAAAGCCAATCCCTAGTAGAGTCGCCATCTTGTTTGCAAAAAAAAGTTTAAAAGAAACTTTGTATTACAAACTATTAAAAAGAAAGAAGAGTACAAGAGATCCTAAACAGGAATCTAAGTATAATTGATTCTGGGAAAATATAGTTTTAGAGATCTGATCTACGGGCGATCACTTTATTCCTTGGACCACATGACGATAAAAAATATGAGGATGCCGTGAACAACTTGAAGAGTTGGAAAATAAGAAAGATTTGGAAACAACGGCATGACAAGCTTCTATTTCTCTCCTTCTGTTCTTGAATTTCAAAGACTTAAAAATTCCAGCACGAACAATTTAAAGAGTTGGGTAATAAAAAACCCTTGGTAACAATGGCATAACAGGCTTCTGTTTCTCTTCTTCTGTTCTTGAATTTCAAACATGAAAATTCCAGCACGAACAATTTGAAGATTTGGGTAACGAGAAAGCCTTGGCAACAATGACACAACATGCTTCTATTCTCTCATTCTATTCTTGAATTTCAAAGGCTTGAAATTCCAGCGTGTATACTCCTATGCCTCATCCTTTCCCTCCCTAATGGATGTACCAATCCTATATTTATAGAGTTTAGGAGTAGTTATGAGAGTGTGTGTGCACTTTAGATAGTCTGCACTATTTTACCGTTGTGCGCGCACTTTTGGTGGACTAACACCCCATGTTCTTAATGAATAGGTGCACAACTTTCTTCCTGCTTGACACGTAACTTCCTATACGAGGAAAGCATTGGTCGTAGGGGATAGTTATTTATACACGTTTCAAGAGAAGCATGGCATGTAATGTCATGACCCGCACCCAGATTTTGGGGCACGAGTACGTGGGTACGTCCAGCCTACGCCGCAGCATCGGTAGTAGAACGCTGTCTAGGTCAATAAACTATCTAAACAATCTCACACGAGTATCCAACTCCATAAGGAGACACGGATATCATAATATAATATGAACAATATACTCAATCACATAACTACAGCACGATAAGATATCAAAAAAATAAATAAATCAAAATGCAACACAAGTCTAAACAAAAGAGTCTAACTCAAATAATAACATCCAAGTCTCAAAGTATGCCGGAGACAAATCTGGTACCAAAAACTACTAAAAGAAACTAATCTGAATAACTAGTGATCCCGGCTAGACCTCTCGGAATCACACCTGGCTACAAGGTCCAAGTCTGCAGCTACTCTCCCTGTGGTCCATAAAATATCGAATACCAGTCCTCTAAGGCACAGTCTGGAAAAATATTTCCAGTCAGGATGGAGCAAAGTATATCTCAAATAACAGTTCCATTTAATTGATAAGGACTATAAAACAATAAATAGATGATGCTATATACTGAGAGAAGGCAATAAATAAATGCAATAACAATATAAAGTGACAAGCAATATAGGCAATATGGTACAGTCGTTGCATATATGAAATAAAGAGAACAAGGTACAATATCATATACGGGTGATGTAGTATATGAACTAAAATAGAGAACTGTAACTATTCTAAGTGTTTGAAATCGTAGTTTCGAAATGTGATCGTCTTGGGAACTTGTACGATAGCTACATGGCCTGGCTAATCATACGTGAGGTGTATGATTAACACTAACAATATTTTACACTTATACGATAGGTATTTGATCACATCTCTCACTAGCAATTTCCTCGCCCCCAACTAGTACTGTGGATCCAACCATGACACATCAAGATACACGATCAATGTCCAATATATCATGTACAATGTCTAATATCAATGTCTAATATCAATGTCGTGTACAATGTCAATACGATAACCAATGTAACATCTCATGACTAAAGATCCAATCTATATACTAGTCCGTGTAGCACAGTGTCAAGAATCAGATGTTACATTTCTAAATACTTGAATTATAAAAATTATCAAATAACAGAAATTATCAGAGAATGTATTCTCCTGTGGTCCTTAGCTAGTATGAATCAGAGTCCAAGTCACAGTCCAAATAGCCTATGTATTACAAATTTACCATGTCAAAAGATAATTTATTTTAATTTATTTAATTCTGGAATAATTACTCTATAATCCTATTTTAATCTTATTATTTTGATTTTTATGTTAATTCCTAAATTTTGTCCAAAGGAACTAAATTTTATCAACTCGAGACTCATGGCACGCAAATCAAGGCGATCAGTTGACCAAAAAGTCAACTGACACAAACTCTACTTTCATGCATGATTTCCTATAGATTTCAGCATCAAAAACATGCTAGAATTTATGGCTCGTACAAATTCAAATTTGTTTGGGAATTATGGCACATACAAATTTCGTATTGTGCACCGATGGTTAAATTCTAACCTAGAAGTTCTATAGAATTAATAGTATATAAATATTTCGATTTAAATTCTGGGAAAGACATATATCAATGATCTCGACATTAGTTTTTCGAAACTTCAAACGGTTCATGATTCTGATTCCTGATTCTCCCGAAATCGCAAAAATATCGAGACGCATCTATTTTTGGACATGCTATGCTCTATGAATTTTCCAGAATTTAATACTCATAATTTCATAAAACAATTTATATATTCAGAAATCTAACCTCAATATTATTCTAACACAAGAAACTAGGCCTTGTTTGGAGTCCGGAGCTATGCGCAATGGCTTCTGGAAGATGAAGGAACCCTAGATAGCAATTCTCCAAAATTCGGCTAAAAGAAAACCCTAGAAATTAATAACCTAACTATTATATATATAGGGGAGAATGGGAAGCCGCGGCTCAAAGGAGTGCCACGTGGCAGCCATTTGACGCTGCCCGCTCAAATCGAACGGTCAGGGATTGACTTGGCTCGGCTCGGCTCGCGGTCGGCTCGCTGCACCCACACCCACCCCGCGGTCGCTGACAGGCGGGCTCCGCCCAGTTGGCTGCGGGAGGCTGACGGGTGGGCCCCTGTTGGCTGACTGGACAGAAATAATTATTTTTTGGATTTTTATTTTCAGAAAATAGTTTTAATTCAGTTTTCCCTAATGAACTCAAAATAAATGCTAAAAATAATCAAAAAATTTCCAGAAAATTCTAGAAAATATATTTGATTATTTAGAACCTAAAATAAAAGTTTGGGATATTTTCAATTAAGTTTGACCCTAAAATAAATTCTTGAAAGTCCTAGGAATTTACTAGTTTTTAATTAACTAAAAATTATGGAAAAATTCCAATAGCCCAAAATTTACCTAATAACAACATTTAACCACGAATTTTAGGATATGGAGGTTACATGTAAGACAAGTAATCATAACTTCTCTTTGTTAGTTAGGATCGTAGACGTACTTTAGAAGTGGTCTAGAGATTGGCGCACTTATGGAAAGATTGGTTATACAAGCGTTCTTTTGAAGAAGTAGTCATGATGGCGCACTTTTGTAGAAGTTGCCCGTAATGGCACACTTTTGAAGAAGTTGGCACAGCGGGACACTTTTGAAGAAGTTGGCCGTGATGATGCACTTTTGTAGAAGTTTGCACAGTGGTGCACTTTTGTAGAAGTTGGCCACGATGACACACTTTTGAAGAAGTAGCCATGATGGCGCACTTTGAAGAAGTAGTCGTGATGGCACACTTTTGTAGAAGTTGGCATAGTGGCGCACTTTTGAAAATTTTGGCTCAATGACGCACTTTTGAAAAAGTTGGTCGTGATGGTGCACTATGATAAAGTTAACCACAGCGGCGCACTTCTAATAAAGTTTCCATAGTGACGTACTTCTGATAAAGTTGCCACAGTGGCTGGGTTGCTAAACGACAACTTGGATCTATGTGTCGAAGATCTTCTGTAATAAATGAATTGATATCTTCGGTTTCTGTAACTGTCAACTGTCAGTCTGTTGCATTAAATGCTGAGAGCGGGACAGGGCCATTGTGCGCCAATCTTCATAGCGTTAAGATAGCGTGCCACATTAAGAAGTTGTGTTATAGTGCTAAGAACTAAGAAAGTGCGCCTTTCTTTTTTTGGGCTCTTTGTGAAGAGTGCACCATCTATGTAGGCACACATCTTTATGCTTTTACAATAACTAAACAGCCAGGCTGATACCTCTCACCATATCACGGGGGAAGGTCATGTGGGTTCATCCAGATCTTGCTCCAGACTTGATGCAGCAGGCAGCACCTTCCGCCACCAAGCCACGCTCGAAACAATCTCCATCTTCGAGGGGTTCTTCATAGAGCATGTACCTCGGCTACAAAATATCGAGGCTGATACCCTGGCTAGCCTCACTAGCTCCCTGGCAGTATCGGTCAAAACCCATCAGCTGATCACTTTGTTCGGTCAAGAGCTGGTCTACCTAAAAATTAATCTCTTCATGTATCTAAGATACACAGCGAAAGTAGACACCGGCATTTAAGACTAGAGTCTCTCATTCATCAACTACGTAGTCTATGGAATTCTCTCCGATAACCCAAAGGAAGACACTTCCATCAGAAGACGTTCCTTCCGGTTCTATTATGATACGGCTACCAAAATATTGTATCATCATTCCAACGACGGTCTTCTGCTACGATTTCTATCGAATAAAGAAGTGAAGCAGGCTCTCCGCGAGGCTATTGATGGGTTTTATGGTGCCCATCATCCCGGATCCATTCTACAGGACCGTGTCCGAAGAATGGGTTACTATTGGCCGACAATGGTAGCTGATGTTGTTAACTATGCGAGAAAGTGCCAAGTGTGCCAAATTCACGCAAACTTTATCTACCTGCACTCAGAATTTCTACATCCAATGGTAGCATCTTTGTCGTTTGAAGCATGGGGACATCGATTTATCTTGGCTATCACCGACTACTTTTCCAAGTAGGCAGAAGCTGTTCTACTTGCTGAAGTAAAGACCTCAAACATGATCAGCTTTGTCAAGCATCACTTCATATACCGCTTCGACCTGCCACGGAGGATCAACCACGACGCTGGTCCACAATTTGTAAGTCATGCTTTCTAGTAATTTTATGATAAAACTGAATCCAGAATGTAGACTCGACTGCCTATAATCCAGCAATAAATGGTTTGGCTAAAGCATTCAATAAAACAATAATCAAGCTCCTAAAGAAGTTTGTGTCATCCAACAAGCACGACTAGAAGAAGCTGGGTGGATGTCTCTAGACCTATCGCACAACGGTCCAGACACCTACTAGCAGTATGCTATTCTCCTTGGTTTACGAAAGCGAAGCGATCCTCCGACTCGAGATCCAAATTTTGTCGCTCCGAGTGGCTCTTTCCAACCGATTGACCGTTGACGACAATCACTGCCGACGGCTATAAGAGTTAGAAGCACGCGACGAGAAACATCTCTTAGCTCAATATCATATTAAGTTGTACCAAGCGTGCCTCTCAGGAGCCTTCAACAAACTGGTCAAGGAAAGAACTTACCAAGTGGGTGACCTCGTCTTGACAGTAAGAAGGCCGATGGTAAGAAGGCCGATGGTTATGACCCACATGATGCCTGGTAAATTCTATTCTAAATGGGAAGGCCCGTTTATCGTGGAGTCCGTATTCTCCAACGACATCTACCGGCTAGCAAAATCCAATGACAACTTGCTCATGATGCCTATCAACTACAAGTTCCTCAAAAAGTATTATGTCTAATCTAGACTTATACTCCCTTTATTATCAGCTAGACAACCAAGATCTACAGTGTATATTCCCAGTTATTCATCCCCAGCAGGTGCCTATGCACAATATGCACCCTTTGTCGCCAAAATCTTGATAAAAGCCATTGTCTGTATTCAGGAATCCTGAATACACAACTGACAGTGGATCCTCAAAAGCTCCCCAGCAGAGCCACCTTCAGGTCTATCCATACTTTCTGGTAGACCACTTATAATCAGTTTCCTTGGACATTAGTTCACGTCCATATCACCTCTGAACTACTATCGTAACAGTTCTCCCTAGCTAGGTTTGCCATATCCATATTACCTCTGAGCAAATCACTCTGTATGACTATCGATTATCACATCCACAATACCTCTAATGTCGGTCGTCATATAAACTAATCACCCATACTTAACTCTAAGTACGCCAGCGGTGTTAAGTCCATAAAATCTGCCACGTCTATATCACCTCTGGTAGGACTTGTCTCGAATCTATTACATACACCCAAATATGCAAGAAGTAATAGATCCACCAAAGATTTTGCGTAAAATTTCCTTGACAACTGCGGTGTTATATTATGTCCATATTACCTCTACTACAATATCCAAAGTTCTTACACATAATCCAATAAAGGGGAAGCTTTTAATTTCTTTTTTGTATAAGAAAAAAAAGTAAACTATATTCAAGGGACAACTAATGCCCCAACCACAAAATCAAGACAAAAAAATAGTAAAGTAGTTTTGGAAAAATAAAACAAATAGTACTAGTGCTCTTGGTCTGAGCACAACTCTTCTATTCGCCCACGAAGTCAAGCGATATGGTTATCTAAGCGCGCCTTAGCCCGGCGCTCAACTTCTAAAGCAAAGGCTTCAGGATCCTCATAGCGGGCACATGACTCATGCTTGTCCTTCAGCTTCTGCATCATGACCTCAACACCAGCCATGCTCTTTGCCACAGTGCTCGCCTCGGCTTGGATGGCCTCCTCCTCTCGTGGGGTCTCTCGAAGACTATTCTCTAGCATGTCGAGCTTGACCTGGAGTTTTCTGATTTCTTCAGTCACTTTCTGGGTCAAGCCCTTCTGCCTCGAGAGAAAACCCTCTCGGAGATCACCTATCTTATCGTGCCTCTCCTGTAAACCCTGGAGGTCATGCTGCAAGCCCTTCTTAGACGAAGCATATAATGCCTTCTTCTTGTCAACATACATCAAAAACTCGCCATACTTATGGGATATCAGCCTTCTTATGTCCGCCTGTTAATACTACTTCAACTCCATCAGGCATTGCTCTACTTCAATCATCTTTTGATCTAGGAGGTCGACCATTTGATCAAAATTGGAGAGGGCCCTCAGAGATTTGACCTGACCGTCAGCAAAGTGCCTAGCCCAGGTGAAGGATTAGTTCTGCTCCAACACACTCTGGACCCCCTGCTTACGAAACGTATAAAAGCTCTGTAGGGAGAGACCAATGGTTTTATCGACCTCCTCCAGCGTAGCCGGGGTCAAAGGTGGCACGACAGTGGAGTAGCAATGGGAACAATATGTTGCACGACGGCCCCCTACCATCTAAGAGGTGAAGGAGTAAAGGAAGAGGGACTGACGGTCCTACTTGCTATCAAGTCATTCAGGGTCATACGGAGAGTCTACACACCCGGCAACTCGGCAGCAGACAACTTAGTAGAACTATGACCAGGAACAGGGGTAACAGAGCATCCTACGCGTCTACATTCGCATGTATGCCAATATTAGATTGTATCACGATATCCTCGGAGCATGACCCAGTAGCCGCAGTTCAGGGAACATCAGAGGCGGCCTCCCCAGAATGGCTCGCTCTAGCGTCTAAAAAGGCCGCAATAGCAGAATGCCCAGTAGCAACCGGGGATGGAACAGCCACTACATTAGAGGGATCCGCAGCAGACCCCACGGGGCATTCTCTAACCCTAGAGGATCGACGGAGAGACTCTGACCTCTTTCGAATGAGCCCGCCGTCTCCTCCCTTCTTTACACCTTTCTCAGCAACCACGTCCACCGTTCTCAAGGGAGAGGCATGGTCTACAAATCCAGAACAACTATTAATTAATTTCAACCGAAGGATTGAGAGTTGAAGCCAGAAAATCTTATCTCTTGTGAAATTGCGAAACAATAAACCAGAGGGAGACGGTGTAGGTTATGGCTCATCCAGCGTCGTCAGAGCCTTTCCCATGGTATCTTGGTCATCCACAGATATGTGCTCCAAAGGGCTATAAGGCTCCACTAAGGCCGCATCGAAATCCAGATATCCCGAAGCCTCAGGTGCAGGTTCAGCATCAGACTCGGGAGGGGTGGTCTCCTCTTCCTTCTCGGCGTAAGAGACCACCGAGGTAGCTGTCTGCCGGGGATGGTCCCTCTTTGATGGTGTTTACACATTGTCAAACAGACCAGAAGAAATGTATTTATAGAGAGGACCAAGAAAATCAAACTGAGAGGTTCTATGGGTACCACCATCGCATCTAGAGGGGGTCTGGTTCAGAAGCCGCTAATGCAAGGGGTCCTACCTCTTCGCTCACAGTCTCCTTCACAAAGAACTTTGACTTCGCCGCAGGTTCTATCCCTAGGGCCACCTCAGTCCTCGCCTTCTTGGAATAGCGAGCATGATGTGTCTCGACCTTTGATTTGGGCTTAGTAGGAGGAGGATTGTCGAAATGAGATATTCCCTCTAACCCGGTTGACGGGTCCAACTCCATAATCAGAGGTCTAGCAACTCCCTTACCTTTCTTGGGCATCCTACGCACCATATCTTCTAGAGGCATCAGTATAGTGCCTTCGATATAACTCCTCTCCTGGTCAAAGTTAGCCAACGGGGCATTGGACGTGTAATAATACTTCATCGTTGTGTACAACATTCTGGGCACGACGTCGGCCAGTAGCAACTTAAATCGAGCTTAAGTTCTAGTGGCACTATAGTAACTCCATGCTCGGGCCCATCGAGTAAGCTACCATTATATCCGAGGGAAGCACTCGGATGACCCAACAGAAGCTAAGTTTAGCCAAACTGACGAGCAAACCGACTAGGCAGATAAGGCTCCATAAAAATAACAGCTCTATTCTGGTACACTAAGTGGAAGGGACAGATGGCTTGGAGCCAGTGAAGGATCCTCTGAGACAAATTTTGAGGCACCCCCTGTCATCCTGATGAACATTATTCCTCTCCTCATCCGTGAACTCCAGGTCGGACATAAAGAAACTCCATCCAGTCATGAAGGAGAGCTCTCTCCTACTAGTGGAGATTGTGTCGTATTTCCACTTTATGCCCCGATACCTGTAAATCAAGACATCAATAGCCACCATGTTCTCATCAGTCCCAGGGCTCATCAAGGACCCGTAATGCAGGAGAAGCCAATCCATCAAATAATGGTAAAGGAGATCGACTCTATTGAAATATCCCTAACCAGGATGGTCCTCTACCTTCTCAACAAAGTTGTGAAGACCCCGATAGATGCAGTATACCATGGCCGGTAGAAGGGACACCTTGTGGACGAAAGCCAACTTTATGGCCGAAAGGATGAGGGCGTGGCTGATCCTCTCTATTATCTTAGATCCGCACGGGACTACGCAGTTGCCCAACCAAAGCATCAGGTATCCCACTAGCACAGCCTTAGCAGATAACATGTAGGTGTCCATATAGAAATAGCTAAGTTCCTCTTTGAGGTCACCTAGCTCGTTAATAGGTTCGTCCCCTTTCTCCGATGAACCCTCAATGCCTTCACCCTCAGCAGCAGCCAGTTTCTTCAACGCCTGAATTGAATTAGCCACTTCTTGCTCGGATTACGGTGCCCGAACATGAACTCTGGTGGACTCCTTCGGCTTCGAAAAGATATGATGGGTCCAAGTTGTGATATGAGGGGAAGACCCCTCAGAGGACTTCTTCTTCGACATTAGCTAAAAAATGTCATAGTGGCATAGCAATTTTTGGTACACCGCCAAGATCTCCGGGTTCTCAGTTCTAATTCTCCAAGTTTTTCATTGCTCGGGGTATACTATTCGTAGGGTTCTTCGCCCTAAGGGAGTTTGGAGACAGTATGCATCTCATGCAAGGCCAGTCCCATCTCGCCCCCAGGTGTAAAGAAAGTTCTCATGCGAAGATTGTACAATTCCATCAGGTCTACGAAGAGGGGACGATTCATCTCCAAACTATGACACGTACCCCTTACGGCAAAAAATAAGTCGGCGAACCTGAGCTCCCGTTCGTACTTCTACAGAATCCATTGAGTCAAATGACACCATGAGGGGCTATAATATGCCCAGCTAAGAGCCTTCAGCTGTCCCGTAGGATAGGTCCCCTTCTTGGTGTAACCTCCGATTTCCAATTTCCAAGATAATTAGATTTTAAATTATTTTAAAATATCAAGTTTTATAAAATACTTCTCCTTGAAATTTTTATTTGATTTAGAACGAGGTTTGATTGTAGGAGGTAATTTAAAAATCTTTATAAAAATCATTTTCCTAAATGACGATGTATTACAAAATAAATAAATAAATAATAATGTATATATATTCTCTAGTTTCAAATGTTTATTGGCTTGAAATCATAAAGTTAGTTATTTGATAAAATTAATTAAAAGACTAGAGTTTCTTCATAATAAATTTTATAATTAATTGGGGTAGTAAATAAATGAATTACATACTTCCTAATATTTTGAAAAATGAGTTTAATTAGTAGCTAATCGAAAGCCTCTTAAAAACATTTTTTCTTAAATTTCTTTTCTATTTAATTTATCGTTTTCCGTCTCCCATTCACGCCCCCATTCTTCCCACATGAAAAGCCCCTTTATATTTAATTCTGGGCCATTCACCATTGGGCCAACCCGCAACCCTTTATCCCACACCCTTCTCCCTATTTAAGTTCTCCTTCTCACCATTCCCAAGAAACCCTAATTTTCATTTATTAGCTAGCCCCCACATTTCCCACCAGCCAACAAGCCATCACCATCATCTTGTGTGCTCGTGTCCGTGTGTCCAGCATCACCGTGTCAGCCGTGATGGCCTCGGGTCCGACCCCGGGTGTCCCATAGTATCCATTCATTTCCTGTGTCCGGTTACAACGTTACAATCAGATTTTTTCCGTGTCCGACACACCGGACACATCCACCTCCTCCACTGTGCAACAGCATCCCCGTGTCCGGCAGACCCGGACACGTTTCCCCCACAGACACCAGACTGCCGTGTCCAGCCCCGGACACGACCCCGACGCACAGAACCGACCAGCCCTAACCCTAGACTCGAAGCCGCCGCCCGGAGTCGACGTCGTCACCGTCGCCTCCTCGATCTGGCCGCCTGCCACCACCACCTGGAGTCTCGAGTCGATCGCCGCCGGTGACCGCCTGGGTCTTCGACCGGTTCCCCGAACATCCGTCGCTCTCGGGGTCGACGCCGCCCTCGGTTCTCCACCGCCCCTCGAGCCAGATCCGCCGGTGGACGCCCAGATCTGTCGAGCGCCGCTGGAACGAAGCCGCCGTCGCCGCCCTGTCGCAGCCGCGTCGAGCCCTCGTCGAAGCCGCCACCGCCGAGTCAAAGCCGCCGCCTCGAAGCCGCCACCCGAGACCACGCCGACCCCGCGCCGACGCCCTGCTCGACGGAGCCCCACCGCGCCGGCGACAGAATTCCCCTGTGTAAGCCCTCTCCGTTTCCCCTCTTTCCCTCTTTCCTTTTTCGTTTACAGAGTCTGGGATTAGAGTTATAATTAGCCTAATTATAAAGAAAATCACTTAATTAAATTATTAATCGGTTAATTAAAAGTTAATCAGTTAATTAGTATTTAATTAGTTAATTATATAATATAATTAGTTATTAATTATTAATCAGTTATTAATTATTTATTTGTTTAGTATTTTCATAATTAGTTATTAATTTCATATAATTAGTTGTTAATTGCATATAATTAGTTAATAAATTCCTATAATAAGTTGGTAATATATATATATATATATATAAGTTTTATTGTTTATAATCTAGTTATTTATTATGTGTATAAATTAGTTTTAGTATTTCATGTAATTAGTTTAGCAAATAAATATAATTAGTTTTATTGTTCTTTATGTATGAAATTAGTTATTTATTATGTGTAAATTAGTTATGTATTATGTATAAGGATTTTGATTGATATATATACAAATATGTATTTTGGTATAAAAAGTATATATGTATATACACCTACTAGTGTATATACACAAATACGTATTTTTGTAAATTACTAATAGACACTTATATATATATTATATACGTTTATTGGTATACTAAGTATTAATATATGTTACAGTATTTAAATATAAATAAATGTATATTAGTATATATGTATATATAACCGTATTTTGGTATAAATATGTGTACCTATATATATAAACATGTATAAACATATTTTTGGTATATATATATAGTATACACATATATATAAAAACTGTATTGAGATATATGTACTTGTAAAACATATTTTGGTATATTACCTGTATATAGTATAGTATTATTTTGGTATGTATATATATATAATATAAGTTAATATGTATTTAGTACATGTATACTAGTCTATGGGTATGAGTGATGTATAATTTTTCACATAAATAAAATATATTCCACTTATGTACATACAGTTATACCTATTCTGTATACTTTGGAATAACTATATATATATGTATTAAATTATTTATTGATAATATGATTAATTGGTAAACTACTAGATGACCCTAGTTGACTAGAGCCACGTCTGGCAGAGCCCCTGAGTTCATGTATTTGTGATGTGTTAGTGTAGCGCCTGATGCAAATGTTGTATTTGATATTTTAGGACTGTTGGTTCCTCCAGACGATACTCTGGGACAGGACATTGGTTTTACCAGCTAAGGACCCAAGGCGAGTACATTCTCTGATTAGTTTCTAATTTATGATATCTCCTATGTTCACTGTATCTAGTGTAAATATCCATGTTCTTGACACATTAGTTACACGGATTGGTATACACGGATCTCGTCATGAGATGTTATTCCTTATTTATGGTGTAGCTTGTACAAGACTTGTTTCCTTGATATCTTGTGCATATACAGACACTGATTCCCGGGGAGATTTGCTACCTTCCTAGGGAATCCTGTGCCATAGCGTACCATGATTGGATCTACTATACCAGTCGGGGGTTTGGGGAGTACTTTAGTGTAGATATGTGATCATACCCAACTTTATATGCACCATAGCTCACCCCACATCTCACGTCGGGTGCGGCCTGACCATTTATATGCTCCATAGCTGTTACGTGTGATTAGCCTGATCTCTACATGCACCATAGCTAACCAACGGTTAGCCTGACTTTATATGAACCATAGCTAACCAACGGTTAGCCTGACTTTATATGAACCATAGCTAATCACATGTAACCAGCCTGATCAAGTTCCCAAGCCGATCACATGTTAAAGCTAGTACTCACACACTTAGTCATAGGTTCTTGCTCATGGACATATTGTTCTTTTCCTGCATTACTTACAGTATTTCCAGTATTTCTCTCATTGTACATTTCTCGTGCCTATACATGCATCTGGTATGTTTCCATCTAGAACTGCTACATAGTTTATGTCATTTATATAGAACTGCTATTTAGAGATGTACTTTGCTCCTTTCTGACTGGAAAATATTTTTCCAGACTGTGACCTTAGTGGACTTGTTTCCGACATACTTGGGGGATTGGATGTTACTGATTGCAGGTATGATTATTTTGTCGTTAGACTTGTCTTGTATTTCTTGTTTGCCTTGACATCTCATCGTGCTTTAGTTTATGTGATTGAGTATTTCTAGCATTATTTTATGATATCCACGTCTCCTTATGGAGTTGGGTATTCACGTGAGTTTGATTAGATAGTTACTCGACCTAGACAGCGTTCTACCGCCGATGCTGCGGCATAGGCTGGACGTACCCACGCACTCGTGCCCCTAAACAGGGTGCGGGTCGTGACACGTTTTTAGTGGTGGCCCATGCAGGTCTGACTTCGCGAGATGTGCGATGTCGTAGTAGTGTGGCATCCTTGTTATGCTACTGCGTACCTGCTATTGAATATAGGACATAGGATACTAGGATGAGAGAGGATACTCAATCACAAATTCTTGAAAGATTTCCTGGGATGACCCCATGAGAATCTTGTTTTCAATTTAAATCTTTTTCCTTGTTTCCGTCCGCTCTCGCTTGTTGTCACTGAACTTGATTCTTGTTGAGCAGTTATTAAATTAAATTTTGGTATCATTGTTGAGTTTGATTCTTGTTGACCAGTTGTTAACTTTAATTTCTGGTATCGTTGTTGAGTTGATTTCAAATTGAGATGAATTTTACGGACAAAAATTTACGGTATCATCTGATGACATATATTGATGAGGACAGTGAGAAAGGTAAAACGTCTACTTTGGTTATGGAACCTAGAGTTTATCGCAGCCATATCAGCTGACGTGACGAGAACATAGGAACCTGACTTGGATGTACATACTGTAGTTATGAAACTTAGGGTCTCTCGCAGCCATACCGGTTGGCGTGGCGAGGATTCTAGATGACATGATTATAGAGTTGCATACCTTAGTTATGGAACCTGTCAGTTATCGCACCTATGCTTACTGGCGTGGCGAGGATTCTGTGTGTCATGATTTCGGATAGACGTGTATGATTATCAGGTTGTATCTTAAATTGGTTCTTAAAATATCATCTCAAGACTTATCTATTTCTGTTATTCCAGGACTTTGTTCCACCGCTTCTTTCTTTACTAGCAGTAAAGATACCTTCTG
Organism: Iris macrosiphon; assembly: GCA_036927795.1. Taxonomy (NCBI): domain Eukaryota; kingdom Viridiplantae; phylum Streptophyta; class Magnoliopsida; order Asparagales; family Iridaceae; genus Iris; species Iris macrosiphon. The sequence goes on from JAYESA010000020.1 coordinate 66,207,405, forward strand.
TCCTCAATTCAGTCTTTGAGCTCCTATTCCTTGAGGATTTCTTGTTAAGTATGATAATTAGTGGCTTGTAATTTTGTTTGTGTCTTGTATTAGTATTGACTGTGTTGCTAGTGAGTTGTAAGTGTTTCTTAGTTGGGCATGTGAGCAGTAGGCTTTAATCTAGAGTTAGCCCTTAGCATAGTACCTTGTACCAATGATTCTAGGAGTAGTGTCATTAGAGACTGAGAGTTAAGGAGAGTTTAGAGTATCAGTGATAGTTCTCAGAGTTAGTATCAGAGCCAATTACCCGTCCTGGATAATCATGATTATGTAATTGAGTGATCTATGTAAACGATTAAGTATCCGGGAATTGTGTTAAGGATTTATGGAGCATGATGTCCAATTTGATGATTGATATCGGAAATGTTAAAGGTAAAGAAATATATATGTATCAAGGGTTTAATGAGATGTCATAAGTAGAGAAATATCAGGATTAGTAATGGAAGTTGTGAAGCGTATCACGGATGAGTTTAATAGGCTTTAAAGGATAGAAGGAAACACATATACAACCATCGAGATGAGGAACTATATACATGCCCATGAGAGTAAAGAAACATGAGTGTTATAGTGGATACATGTAATCATGAGATATAATGAGCTTGATGAATGATCCATTAATGAAGCTAGTGATATAAATACCAAGAGTGCTAATGATTCTATATCGAGGATTAGTCAAGGATGACGTTAATAACAGTAAGCACTCTGTGTGTTGATAATTAGATGATATACCAATTGACATAAATTGAAATCATGAAAGAAAACACAGTTGATGATAACTTTGATCATTGGAGGTAATAGTGCAAGTGATTCGGGCAGTACAAATTTAGTACACAGTTCTAGACAATATAGGTATTGTGTGCACCTTGAGTATTAGAGACTGTGAGTAGTATATGTATGCTCGTGGATTAAATTATAATTGGTAGAGTGGAAATGAATTTCAATTTTTAAAGAATTTTTGAGGAGATGAGATTTATGTTATTAAATTTTGAATATTCGAATTCAATTCAATAAACATAGTCAAGGCTATAAGGATTTAAAGGTGATAAAATTTTTCTTCGATATTTGAATATCTGATTTTGAAGAGGTATATGCAATTTATTTTTAAGTTGATCGAGGAGCTAAACCTTGACGATTATTTTGAGGATTGACTTTATGGTAGATAAGAGATGAATATTAATATATGAGTAGATGATATACATGTGTACGGATCTGATGACTTGAGTACGATTGAGATCTCACTGCCAACTGACTTGGGTGTCAACCTAGGGTTGTATTGGAGTGAGAGCAGTACTTAGTATAGTGTGTTGTAATTGATATGCACTTGAGTGATAAGAATAACTAGTATCAACTATTGTAGTAGGTAAGGAAGCTAGCAGTGAGTATGCTTGTAGTGAAGTGTGGTACCTAAAGAGATAGAGGTATCAGACTTTTCATGCATCATTTGACCTATGATGATGTTAGAAGATATTGCAAGTAATATATTAGCAGGTTCTTTCTTTTCTTTCCTCATGTTCTCTTGTCTTCTGATTGATTGATACCTTAGTACTGTAGCTGTATGCATGAATTCTTGTTATAATGTAGTTAGTAATACCCCTGATACAGAGACTGCAATACCCTGACAAAAGACACCATGATCATACATATTTCCCTTAGGTTGCATGTTGTATGAGTGTAGGTAGAATTCTCTTAGACTTTGATTGTTGAGGATTTAACTGTAGTAAAGATTAACGAAGAGGTTATGACTTGGCAAAGAGAGACAAGGTGCCAAAAATTTTGAGGAAAAATATTAAATTAAATGAAGAGTTGGGAAATTGATATGGCGTAATTGAAGTTTTGTTAAATCATTGATTTTTAGAAATTATGAAATGATCATTGAATTTGAGGAATTTAAGAAGGCCATCGATATATTTATTGGACTGCAAGTTGTGAACTTATATTTTGAATATTGTATTGGAGGTTCCATAAGTATTACATCGTTGCATATTATGGAAAAAAAAAAAAAAAAAAAAATCGAGGGATAAAGAACACAAATGGATTAGTGTTAAATTCAAATTTGGGACGAGATTCAATTTTTGAAATATGCACTGATTGGATTTCAATTAGAGGATTGAATATTAAATTCTTGCATTTCGTTATTAACTTAAAATTTTGGAGGATATTGTGATAAGAATGGGATTTGATTTATTTTGAAGATTTTAGGGATATGCTATTTATAGAATTTTTGAAGGAATTTATTGTGAAATAACAATATGGAGTGGTTCATGATTATATGATTTGAGGAATTTAATTTTGATGGTAGTAAAGACTACTTTTCCTAGAAATTAAGAAAGGCGATTAGATGTCTCTTGATTACATTCTGAAGGATGTATTTAAGTTTCTTAAATCAAATTGTCGACCGTATCTTTCGAATTTGCTATAACTTTCATGTCGATATCATTCATTATACTGGGTCTTCCTTGATTTAGTTACTTTGAAAAGGTAAGTGCATTATTCCAATTATCTGTTTTTTTTGTGATCGTGTTTACTTCCCAAAACCTAAACCTTCTAGAGGATTCAAGGCCGAGCCATGATTCCTTCAAGTTATTCCTGTCTTAAACCATATTTTCTTTTTGCTCATGTTTCCTTCTGTTTGGTAAATATTTTTCCTTATAGAAATATTTTCTTCAATGATATATTCACCGTTTTGAACAACAAAATTTTTTTCTATCCTAGTCATCCCTAAAATTTCGAGGACGAAATTTTTCTAAGGTGGATAGATTTGTAACCTCCGATTTCCAATTTCCAAGATAATTAGATTTTAAATTATTTTAAAATATCAAGTTTTATAAAATACTTCTCCTTGAAATTTTTATTTGATTTAGAACGAGGTTTGATTGTAGGAGGTAATTTAAAAATCTTTATAAAAATCATTTTCCTAAATGACGATGTATTACAAAATAAATAAATAAATAATAATGTATATATATTCTCTAGTTTCAAATATTTATTGGCTTGAAATCATAAAGTTAGTTATTTGATAAAATTAATTAAAAGACTAGAGTTTCTTCATAATAAATTTTATAATTAATTGGGGTAGTAAATAAATGAATTACATACTTCCTAATATTTTGAAAAATGAGTTTAATTAGTAGCTAATCGAAAGCCTCTTAAAAACATTTTTTCTTAAATTTCTTTTCTATTTAATTTATCGTTTTCCGTCTCCCATTCACGCCCCCATTCTTCCCACATGAAAAGCCCCTTTATATTTAATTCTGGGCCATTCACCATTGGGCCAACCCGCAACCCTTTATCCCACACCCTTCTCCCTATTTAAGTTCTCCTTCTCACCATTCCCAAGAAATCCTAATTTTCATTTATTAGCTAGCCCCCACATTTCCCACCAGCCAACAAGCCATCACCATCATCTTGTGTGCTCGTGTCCGTGTGTCCAGCATCACCGTGTCAGCCGTGATGGCCTCGGGTCCGACCCCGGGTGTCCCACAGTATCCATTCATTTCCTGTGTCCGGTTACAACGTTACAATCAGATTTTTTCCGTGTCCGACACACCGGACACATCCACCTCCTCCACTGTGCAACAGCATCCCCGTGTCCGGCAGACCCGGACACGTTTCCCCCACAGACACCAGACTGCCGTGTCCAGCCCCGGACACGACCCCGACGCACAGAACCGACCAGCCCTAACCCTAGACTCGAAGCCGCCGCCCGGAGTCGACGTCGCCACCGCCGCCTCCTCGATCTGGCCGCCTGCCACCACCACCTGGAGTCTCGAGTCGATCGCCGCCGGTGACCGCCTGGGTCTTCGACCGGTTCCCCGAACATCCGCCGCTCTCGGGGTCGACGCCGCCCTCGGTTCTCCACCGCCCCTCGAGCCAGATCCGCCGGTGGACGCCCAGATCTGTCGAGCGCCGCTGGAACGAAGCCGCCGTCGCCGCCCTGTCGCAGCCGCGTCGAGCCCTCGTCGAAGCCGCCACCGCCGAGTCAAAGCCACCGCCTCGAAGCCGCCACCCGAGACCACGCCGACCCCGCGCCGACGCCCTGCTCGACGGAGCCCCACCGCGCCGGCGACGGAATTCCCCTGTGTAAGCCCTCTCCGTTTCCCCTCTTTCCCTCTTTCCTTTTTCGTTTACAGAGTCTGGGATTAGAGTTATAATTAGCCTAATTATAAAGAAAATCACTTAATTAAATTATTAATCGGTTAATTAAAAGTTAATCAGTTAATTAGTATTTAATTAGTTAATTATATAATATAATTAGTTATTAATTATTAATCAGTTATTAATTATTTATTTGTTTAGTATTTTCATAATTAGTTATTAATTTCATATAATTAGTTGTTAATTGCATATAATTAGTTAATAAATTCCTATAATAAGTTGGTAATATATATATATATATATATAAGTTTTATTGTTTATAATCTAGTTATTTATTATGTGTATAAATTAGTTTTAGTATTTCATGTAATTAGTTTAGCAAATAAATATAATTAGTTTTATTGTTCTTTATGTATGAAATTAGTTATTTATTATGTGTAAATTAGTTATGTATTATGTATAAGGATTTTGATTGATATATATACAAATATGTATTTTGGTATAAAAAGTATATATGTATATACACCTACTAGTGTATATACACAAATACGTATTTTTGTAAATTACTAATAGACACTTATATATATATTATATACGTTTATTGGTATACTAAGTATTAATATATGTTACAGTATTTAAATATAAATAAATGTATATTAGTATATATGTATATATAACCGTATTTTGGTATAAATATGTGTACCTATATATATAAACATGTATAAACATATTTTTGGTATATATATATAGTATACACATATATATAAAAACTGTATTGAGATATATGTACTTGTAAAACATATTTTGGTATATTACCTGTATATAGTATAGTATTATTTTGGTATGTATATATATATAATATAAGTTAATATGTATTTAGTACATGTATACTAGTCTATGGGTATGAGTGATGTATAATTTTTTACATAAATAAAATATATTCCACTTATGTACATACAGTTATACCTATTCTGTATACTTTGGAATAACTATATATATATGTATTAAATTATTTATTGATAATATGATTAATTGGTAAACTACTAGATGACCCTAGTTGACTAGAGCCACGTCTGGCAGAGCCCCTGAGTTCATGTATTTGTGATGTGTTAGTGTAGCGCCTGATGCAAATGTTGTATTTGATATTTTAGGACTGTTGGTTCCTCCAGACGATACTCTGGGACAGGACATTGGTTTTACCAGCTAAGGACCCAAGGCGAGTACATTCTCTGATTAGTTTCTAATTTATGATATCTCCTATGTTCACTGTATCTAGTGTAAATATCCATGTTCTTGACACATTGGTTACACGGATTGGTATACACGGATCTCGTCATGAGATGTTATTCCTTATTTATGGTGTAGCTTGTACAAGACTTGTTTCCTTGATATCTTGTGCATATACAGACACTGATTCCCGGGGAGATTTGCTACCTTCCTAGGGAATCCTGTGCCATAGCGTACCATGATTGGATCTACTATACCAGTCGGGGGTTTGGGGAGTACTTTAGTGTAGATATGTGATCATACCCAACTTTATATGCACCATAGCTCACCCCACATCTCACGTCGGGTGCGGCCTGACCATTTATATGCTCCATAGCTGTTACGTGTGATTAGCCTGATCTCTACATGCACCATAGCTAACCAACGGTTAGCCTGACTTTATATGAACCATAGCTAACCAACGGTTAGCCTGACTTTATATGAACCATAGCTAATCACATGTAACCAGCCTGATCAAGTTCCCAAGCCGATCACATGTTAAAGCTAGTACTCACACACTTAGTCATAGGTTCTTGCTCATGGACATATTGTTCTTTTCCTGCATTACTTACAGTATTTCCAGTATTTCTCTCATTGTATATTTCTCGTGCCTATACATGCATCTGGTATGTTTCCATCTAGAACTGCTACATAGTTTATGTCATTTATATAGAACTGCTATTTAGAGATGTACTTTGCTCCTTCCTGACTGGAAAATATTTTTCCAGACTGTGACCTTAGTGGACTTGTTTCCGACATACTTGGGGGATTGGATGTTACTGATTGCAGGTATGATTATTTTGTCGTTAGACTTGTCTTGTATTTCTTGTTTGCCTTGATATCTCATCGTGCTTTAGTTTATGTGATTGAGTATTTCTAGCATTATTTTATGATATCCACGTCTCCTTATGGAGTTGGGTATTCACGTGAGTTTGATTAGATAGTTACTCGACCTAGACAGCGTTCTACCGCCGATGCTGCGGCGTAGGCTGGACGTACCCACGCACTCGTGCCCCTAAACAGGGTGCGGGTCGTGACACTTGGCAACTTGATGTAGGAAGGCGCCCGTCGTATATATGCTAAGGTTCGGTCCTAGTTCACTTCTGACAAGACCAGGCTTCAATCGAAGCAAGGAGTACGAGGGTGACTCCTTCGCGCTATAATACTCCTATTTGTTCTTGCTGGTCCCAAACCGGACATTGCCAAGGAGAGCCTCATGTGGCTTAGGGGTTAAGTCTAGTCCATCCACCGTGGATACATCATCACCTTCAGGTCCGACAAAGGCAGGTGACGTTCAAAAGAAGGAAATGTCATATCCATCTCACGGAAGATAAAAGACCAGCTCTTCTTGGTCGTCCCTATCTCGGACTGAGACGACTCCAGTGCATCCCAAAACAAAAAGTACATCTTCTTAAATAAGTGCTTTCCATCTTTAGCGGGGATTTTCTTTGAGTTTATCTAGATCAACAAGAAGGAATACGTCTGCTCAGAGATCTTTTATTGACGTTCAGGCGGGAGTTCCTTGTCAGTCTGGGTCTTAACAGGCGCAATCAAGTTCCCGAGGTTCATATTCAATGGAAGCATACCGTGACAGAGGACCAGGTCGCCAGAGGGTGCGGTAGGTAGTCACTGAAAAAACACAAAGTAGCTTGGTCAGAATTATTGAGAGTGGTATCAATTTTCCAAAGTAATATACTCATGTGACTGGTGGTAGAGCCAAACCATATTGTTGGTTGCTTATGCCGCATGGTCACTTATGCGGCTGAGTCAACCCATGCGGCCGAGTCAACCCATACGGTTGAGTCACCCATGCGACCGAGTCACCTATGCGACCGAGTCACCCATACGGTAGGGTTGTTTATGCGGCTGGGTCGTCCATGCAGCTGGGCTACCCATACCATAGTAAGAAGTTGGCTCATAGACTCATCCATGCATCCAATTGTGCATATGTGTCTCTTTGTTCAGAACTCCACTTCGTCTTCCCCAAATGACCTACCCTTAATCGATGGTTGAACGTCATTGTAAAATAGAGGAGGGTCAGTCTCGGTAGTGCGGCCCTTCCCCTAGGTCTTGCCCTTGCCCTTCGGGACCTTCTTGGCAGCAGCGACGGAGGAGGAAGCTTTGGAGCCATGGCAGTAAGGAAAAAGAAGAGAAGAAAGCTTAAGAGACTTAAGAGTTTGTAAAAGACTTCTCTCTCTCCTCGGACCCCCTTATATAGTCCAAGGTATGTGTCTTAGGATAATGACAGTGTTGTTCGAATTCTAATTTGCCTCGATCCACGTAGTAGAAAGTAATGACGATAAATCCTCGTTTATTGTGTTGCTTTATCCCCTCTTAATCGTCGCCTCGAAGTATGAACCCAAAAGATGAAACATAATCCTAAGAAATCCCTTCAAAGATTGAGCCAAATCTACTCATTAATAATCTAATAGCCTGGCATAACCGACTATGCGGTAACATATTTATATGGCATGTCACGCATATGCGATCGAAAGTGCTAGATCATGCTTCTTGTTCAAAGTATTCCAAACTTATCATTTTAGAAACTTTGAAGGGGGCTTATAGAGGCATAGAAAATCTGAAAGCCATGCAAGCCGCATAGAGTCCATGCACCCTCGAAGTGAAAACAGGTCGTAAGAAGCCACATAGAGCCCATGTGTCCCGAACAACCAAGGAATTGGAGACCGTATAAGAAGATCCCATACGGCCTGAACAACCATGAAGTAAGGGGCTGCATGAGATTGTCTGATACGGCATTCAATGCCTGTCAGAAATTTTGACACACCACTCATCATCCAGAGCACTTCGAGAATCGTGAGAGAGGTGGCGGCTCATAAAAAGATGGAAAGTCACATCAGTGCATTAATAACTTCATCAGATGTGATATACTGTGTGTTTCCTTATATGCGGCCTTGTCGTTATGCTGCCAAAGTGTCCAATCGATGAAGGACAGAAGAGTGCTTGAATGCGGCCACAACACCATGCGGCCGAAGTATCCATAAGACCAAGGCCAAAGGAGAAGCACATATGTGGCCAAGACGCTATACAGCCTTGTCATTATGCGGACAAAGTATCCAATTGACCAAGGCCAGACGAGAGCTTGCATGCCGCCATAATGCCATGCGACCGAAGTGTCCATAAGAGCAAGACCAAAGGAGATCATATATGCAGCCAAGATGTTATGCAACCAAGATGTTATACGGCTTTCATCTTGCAAGATTTGTCCGTTGCAACCAGAAAGATCTTCACACGGTTAGTGCTGATTACGTGTCCAATTGACCGATCTATGCATACAATGGAGTTAAAAACAACCCTGAGATCTTATCAATAACAGATCCCAACCGAGGCCACATGACATCCTGACCGTAGTATGCGGCTATAATTGTAACCGCATTCTGTTGATGGAGACCCCTCTGGCCACCAAACAGAGGCTTATGCCTACCTATAGCCGATCAGCATAATGGATATAAATAGAAGGAATTTAGACATTCCTAAGTTCCTCTTTTCAAAGATCATACCCCCCAGCAAGCTATATACGTGCACACAGGCTCAAGAGAGAGAAAAGAGAAGAGAGCATCATCATTCCTTCTTCGGACCGTCAACGGAATAAAGGAGTCATTGTAGTACTTGATCTCCATCGTCACGTTCCCCAAATCAAAAAATATTGTACTTAGATTTTTTGTCTAGGATTTCTTTATACTTTTTGTTGGTTGTTAAGCAAAAATTTATTAAACTTACATTAATAGAAAACAACTAACCGAACTATTAGACTTACCCAAATATCATACTATACTCCAAGATCAACTCGGCTCTATAACTCTGTCTCAATCTTAATACCTCTCTGGGTGAACACCTATATTGAAGTTCATGTGATCCACAAAGATTTTGCCGCCACGCCAAAGGGATAGTGTTGCCATAATTTTATCCTGGACATAATTGCCATAATTTCTAAGTCGAGAATAAAATAGTTCTTCGTGCTGCTTCTACTACCTCGAAGCACAGGATATTACCTTCATCCTCTGCACGAGCACGCACCACAAACTAACTCAGATAACACCTTATAGATCTGAGGCACATCTGTCCCTTCCGATAATGTAAGAATTTGATCTAAATGAGTCGCGGCTTTAACTTCTCGAAGCAAGTTACACAGTGTCGATTCATATGAATGTAATTCCCTTCTAGGGCATGGCGAGTCAGAGGCGATTCCATCTACAATAATTTACAACTTTGAATCTCAATAGTTGACTTAGGCCATTTTTACCATCGCTTCGATCTTCTGGCTGCATCTTCAGCTGAAGGCTATTCCAATGATATCTCAAATCCAACACTCAGGCGCCTAAACTATATCCAACATACACCACTCATATCCACCCTCGATGCATTCCCAAATACGTCACCGCAAGGATCACTCTATGGTCTACAATATAAATTTTTGATTTGAAGGTCAAATATCTAGGATTAGCTATCCCGAAGCTACGCTCGATAATTGTAAGTCATCATGATGGACAGTTACTACGAACCGTGCTATATCTTCTCTGTAAACATGAGCCATAACCCAACCATCTAATATGAATAAACTTCTGAATCGAGTACTTCATGCACTACCTCTAATGTATCTATTAACCAAATGTCGCCTAACCACCTAGAGTCTTACTATATATCCAAGCCACTAATCGTCGAACTGCGCTCATTGAAATTGTCTTCCTTTACTTCATCGTTTATCCTGAATACATCAAAATTTTGAACAACCTTGCTCGACTTCTCGCAATATTACTTGCCACAATTATCGAAACCATAGACTTTCTCTGTTTCTTACCGTATGCCATGCTTCAATACTGCACGTCCAACTCGATCGAGCGGCACCATAATTTGCTTCAACGTCGCCTTCTTGTTCAGCTATCTTCAAAGGTTCTTCTACTACGATCCTTATTCTCGTTTCATTCCTTATACCGTCTTGAATTCTCTATGTTCTGATTCGTCCACACGCTCTCGATGACTCATGCACAAATTCTAACACAATCTCAATTCTTTCTAACACAATCTCAATTCTATATTGTCTTCACTCGTTGCCTCGATCTGCCCAGTATTGTAAGTTTTAACTTTCAATCTGACTTAACATCAACTAGTCTTGCCTCATGCCCGTTTACGTCTTTCGGAGAATCTGTCAACCATCGTTGTACTGTTTCGCCAATTTTGTTTTCGCTAAACTCTGAGTCAAACTTCTCGAGCGTCAATATCCAAAATCCTTCAAGTTCGTGTGACTCTATCTCACTGCTCTGTCAAAACCAAACGTGTTCCTCTACTTGACCAACTGTTCCTTGTGTTACCAAAATCCGTAGTCTGTGCTCGCTACTCTTTGATACATCCATCGCTCGTGCATGCATGCCCCACCTGCTTGTTCCTTATGCTCAACTCTCTCCTTGCATCAATGAATACTCTGCCGAACTTCCAAATCTTGTAAGCGAACTTTAATATTCAGCTTCCCGTCTGATCGATCTTATCTTTTTTCCAATGCTTGGTCTGTCTCACCCTTCGAATTTTTAAATACTCGTTCCATTACTTGTTTCGCTCTTGTCCAACAAAACTTCTATTTATGTGAGTTTGTTCTTGATTGCTCAAATCTAACGCATCAAAGAATACCTGAGACAAACTTTATTGCACTAATTTATGACATAATCCTGTATTAGCCCATCGTTTGCAAGCAAACCTATCCTTTATCTTGTTCCGAACATTTCTAATGTGCACACCATTCCGTAGCACGCATCTACCACTTAGAAATAGAGTCGCTCTTGCACCAGATTTACTCTGCGTCGACGAACGTCTATTCCAAACCAACTATTCCATGGGGATCCTATCGACCACAACTCAACACTCGCTTGCTCCAAGTTCCTGAACATAACTCAGCCAATTCGCATAAACCAACTTCCATTTTTGTTATCTGCGTACGTCGCGGCCATTCCATTGATGCCTAACCAAACATTCCAAAGCCATGCTCATTATGTGGTATATCATATACCACTCCGAATCAAGTCACTCCTCGTATCACACTTCTTTTCACTAATCCAAGATCTGTTCAAGCTTTCTATTCTTGTGTGATCCTGCCATTCACAACTCAAATTCTGATACAAAACTCAGCCAACATGTGAACCATCTAACTCTTCTGTTGATCTCGTCCAATAAAATCTTGCACCATATTCCATTCTTGATACTTCTAACTATTTCTCAAATCGTTCGACACTTTTGCTTCACGAGCAACTCATGCAACGATCCCTTCTAAATAATCTAAGCCAATCCTCAACTGTTTAACACATTCGATGCACGAGCAACTTGTGTAATGCTCTCTTCGATATTCTAAGCTACTGCTCAAATCTGCTAAACAAATGCGCCGCACGAGCAACTCGTGCAACACTCTCTCTGATATTCTCAGCCAAAACCCAAACTTCGCCCAACACATTCGATACACGAGAAACTCGTGCAATGTTCCATTCTCATCTGATGCTTCTACTCAGAGCATGCCACATAACTAATCTCGTCTGACAACCAATTGCTCCACTGAAGAAACCAAATCCTTCCCGAACGACAAGCCAAACCAACACAACGACACCTCTCAACTTGTTACATGAATGCAACAATGCCACACAACTTGTTGCACGAATAAAATAATGCCAAACGATTCTACACAATTCTATCAAAATCCTACCTTTAATGCAACGAAGAACAATATGCACAACCAACAAATATATAGACTTATTGCTTGAAATATCCAACGCGGCACCGAGTAGAGCCAAGAGCCATTCGACACGCGTAAGATATTTAGAGTTTGTGATAGAAAAGGACAAAGTCTGAGGAAATGAACCGGGTGCTCTGATACCAAATTATCATGCCCCAATCTCCCGTAAGTTCGATCCTCCCCGCTGAATGTGAATTACCATATTGCAGCACTTCCGCAGGATAATCGTTCTCATCGGGACGTGATGCCGTACGAGCCTAGAGTTGCACTCGCACAAGGCGATGACGTCAAACATCATAAATATCATCGAAATGACCAAGTTATAGCAAAAGTCAAGTATTATGTACCAAGCACACATCAGAGTATACGCAACGAAGCTCTCGAAGGGTCCAAATGAAGATGCCATAAAGGAGAATGTCACAAAGGCGATACAACGCTCTTGCTCTTTCTCTTGCCCACAAAGGTACTTATCGTTCCATACACCATGTCTCGTATATCCAAGCTGAGCTACTACAACTGCGTACTTAGAAATAATATCCATAAATGTGGGTCAGTACATTGTCATACTTGTGAGCAGGATAACCTACTCGTCTAAACCAAAACTAAATATAGTAAATGAAAACAGTTATATGGTGATCTTTCAACTTGAATTCTAGATTCATTTCATGGAAGAGGCATGACATGTTAAGGAAAGCAGTAAAGCAGTTTAAGAATACAGTCATTCAACTCAAGCAAATATACTAGTAATTTAGCAATCTCAAATAAGACTAATCATGTAATCCATTCTACTCAAATCCCGTAAGTTAAGCGTGAACCTATCGTACCATATCGTAGTCCAAGTCTTAAATCTATCTCGATATGCACACTCTTGCTTGAGGCAAGGTAGCCGCTCACCGTCTACTCAAACGCAATAATCTTAAACTAACTCTTATCTATATGAAGGTCACTGACCAAGCCATAAAGGAATATTCAACTATATTTTGATCCGATCCAGTATTGAGTAGCTAGCCTACCTAGTGGTCTCAAACTGCAAGTACCATGCTTAAAGCACATTACCATTTGTTTCCTCTATGGCCTTTGGTGCCCCGGAGCCTATCTCGTTCGAGGAAACCAAACCCTGTGCGCAACAGGTTGTCCGTGACCAATATACTGCTCCAACAAGTAGGTATGATGAGAGAATCGAGCCTTCTCGCCCCACCAAACGATACTCGCCCTGATCCATCCAATTCACCATAACCATTTTCCAACTATAGCCCAAGGCACCATTCTCAAATTATCCATCTCTAGGCAGCATGCTGCTTCTCAACATAATGCTCCGATTAGGTGCAACACCTCGCTTTGAATGCTCTATGGCACAATACCCCAACAGTGGCACAATGTCCTCTCCGATGCAGTTGCCCAATTTTGAACTACAACTGCACGCTTTGCTTGATAAAGCGTCCAACTTAATAAACATGCACGGATGCACGCTCGCTCGCTCAATAAAGTGCCTCGATGTTCCAACCAAGATGATCCACTCAAAGTCCAACTGCCCAAACGTAAGTGCAACTCAAGCCAAAAATTATATTCATCCAAATGGTGCACACTCTATGCACGCCACAGTATGGTGATTCCCATGTTCCAGTCCAAGTGTCCAAGATATTACGTGTTATCCATATTATTAGGCATGAAGGAGTAGAGCAGAAGGGACAGAGCCCACTCACCAAGTTGAATCTGCTAGCACTTTGACTTATCAAAACAGCCGATCCCTTGAATCTGTGGTCCGATGTGAAGCATAATATACTCAATTGGTATGACGTGTAAGCATATCGTCCTCTCCAAATTATCTGACCCGATTGGACTAAGGAAGACGACATTATCGCTCTAAATCTTGATATCTCTGTACCGCTCTAAACAAATACACTGATTCTATCGAACTTCGTACGCGATTTGCACATAAAACCAACTAAAATCAATACTTTCTCCTAAATCCAACAAATTGAAATATAAGCAACCATTATTTCGTTTAATCTGACTCAGTGTAATGCACCATACGGTTGTGGGGCATTACAGTTGTGGTCCCTTTCTGTGGGTACAAAACCCACGGAAGAAAGTTATTTTTATAGAAAAAGATAGAATCCTGTCGTATACGAGATAAGCTTGATGTGGCTGACGTATTGACGATTAACAGTATGTTTGAAGGATGTAACATTTATAAGCGTTTGGTGATTTGATGGCCTGTCATGTGGGATGACATGTCAAGCCTCTCTTCCATTGAAGAGCTATGGCCTGAGTCTTCCGTTGAGTGCTTTGGCATGATTTTTCTGCTGGGGCATGCAATGGGTTGTCCTCCGCTGAGATATGATTTTGGCTACCTTATGTTGGGATCAGCTGACATGGCCCTTTCGCTGGTCCAGGATATAGACTTAGAGATTTTTATGCTTCTACATGTACCACATGGAGCGGGGCATTACATTCTTAGTGTAACTCATGACTAACTAATTCACACCTACAACTTCCTATAATATTTTTACACCTATACATATTTTCTCCTTAGAGTACCAATCTCAAATACAAAGTCATTAGTAAATGTTAGTGTGTCCTTGTCTGCTATAACAACAACTTCATTTTTCTTCACTTCATGATTAGCATGTATATAATATATTGTTTCAATGTTTTGGTTTGTGCTATATTTTCTCTGATAATTAACAAAGCTTAAAATTGATCCTACAACAAGTTAATGTTTTCATCTCTTTATTTTCTAACATGGAACGGGGACTTAAGTTTAACTAATCCAATTTACAATTAGGGTTTATAGGAGATTTAACTAGTGAGCAGATTTTCTGTATTGATTAAACCTGAAATGGTGGCAGAAGACATAGTTATCATTATTGGTTTTGAAATTCAATTGCATGACTTACCCAGAAGGGTACGATTCTACCACTAGATTTCAAGAAAGGCTATGCTTATGTGGTGAGGTCTCCAGCACTTGCTTGGACTCCTTAACACATGGTGCACAACTCTTTGTCGAGGAAGAAGATAACATGTGCCACACGAGAATGACACACTTATCCGGATTTGACTTGGGTTTGGAAAGAGTCGATGTTTATTCGTCATCTTCGTTAATTGCTTGGCTTCAGGGAGTCATTAGTTGAAGAGGACTTCTCGAATATTCTTTCAACCAAGGAAGCGAAACCTTTGGCGTAGACGTTGATAATAGTTTAGTAGAATATGAGAGGAGAAAATTCACTCAACTCGTATGTTACTAGCAAAATAAGTCAAATTAGCGACGAAATTAGCGAGTCTGGAATATAACGTCGCTAATATTTTGCAATTAGCGAAGTATTTAAAAGACATCGTAATACATCGCTATCAGTGGCATTCAGCAACGTTTAGCGACTACATTTAGTATTATGAAATTTGATGTCGCCAATGAGTCGGTAGACGTCACTATATTATTAATAATAGCGACATTTAGCGACGCCAAACGTTATATGTCGCAGTATATTAAAATTTTGGTGACATATAACGATGTATAGTGTTGACGTCGCTAAATCATTCATATAGGGTTCCACTGATCGGTTTGACTTTCTATTTCATTCCCACAAATATTCCATTCCCGCACGCCCCCTCCCCCTTTTTTTCTACCGACCGCCTTCGAGCTATCGGCGAGCCACCCACCCCGGTGACCCCCTCTTCGATGCCCCGCCTCCGAGCCCCTGGTGATTCTGCCTCCGAGCCCCCCCCTCAGCGACCCCCAGACGCGGCTCCTCCCCCTTCGGCGCTGCTGCTCCCTTCCGACGTGGTCCTCCTCCGTTGACCCCTCCCTCAAGCGGTCCTCCTCCCTTCCTCCGGCTCCCCTCCTCCTCACTCAGTGAGCTCCTCTCTCTTGTCTCTCTCTGTTTCTTTAGGGTTTTCAAGGACACATACTGACAAGACATGACACGACACACACACTGTCATGAATATGGGGGATCGGACACGGACACGATATGACACACACACACTGAGATGGTGTTGTATGTGGATTTGGATTAAGGTTGTGTGTGGAACTCGGACACGGACACACATACTGAGATGATGTTGTGGGTTAAACTCAGACTCGGATACAGACACACAAACACACATACTGAGATAGTGAGATAATGTTGTGTGTGGAACTCGAACACAAAAATACGGACATACGGACATACACACCGAGGTGGTGTTATATGTGGAATTGGATTGGGGGTTGTGTGTGGAACTTAGACACGGACACACACACACACTGAGATGGTGTTATGGGTGGAACTCAGAGACAGACATGGACACACGTATACACACACACTGAGATGGTGTTCTCTACACTATCCGATATGACACAGACACAAGTAAACCCTAACCCTATCTAACCCAATCTGACATGACACAGACACAGACACAGACACAGATATGTACACACACATAGACACATACACAATACAACACAGACACAGACATAAACACGTACACACACAGACATGTTACATGTGATAGATAAGTTTTAAATTTTTGATATCAAAAAGCAATTAATTATGATTGTTTGTATTATTCCTATGAGTATCAGTAGTGGCGGTGTCAGTTGTATTGATGGTTTCTGATCTAAGTATAGGAATTTTTGTTAAAAAAAGCAATTAATTATTAATAAATTATTAATATTTTATAAAATATATTTTATATATTTAGGTTATACCATTGTGATCATTTCATTCCTAGTAGTTGTATCCGAGCGACATTTTTAGCGACTCAATGCCAAACTTGGATAAAGCTCAAACACGGACACACGGACATACACACACACATACACTAACCCTACCCTATATATCGATGAGTGTGTTGTGTGTAAAATTGGATTGGGGGTTAGTATTAGGTATAGTGTTTGTGGGTATGACTTGAGATTGAATAAGTGACGTCACGTATATCCTTTATTAGTGTTCACATGTGTATCCATCTTTGCATCCATTTGGATAATATACTTGAACGATGTCTATTCATCTTTTTATAAGTATCTAAAAATGGATCTGAATTACTATATGTGTCATCATTCGTGGATGTACAACCGTCATCTTGATGACATGTACGGTATGCAGGGTAAATTCATACAGGGGGTAGAATAATACCTACAGTTCGCTGAGGCATTCCCTCGGTACATGGATGGTACCAAAATTAAGTTTCTGTGTATGAAATGTCGTAACTTGAAATAACACTCAGAAGTTGATGTGATATATCATTTATACTCGAGGGATTTCATGCCGAATCAATATCAGTGGACCTTATACGGAGAACTTGTGTCTTTAGCATCAGAGTTGGAGCCTTATGTGGAGCCGTATATGGGTATCCATGACCATGCTAATTACGACGACGGGTGCGTGAACATGATTTTCGACACTACCAGGCCTACTTTCGATCTGGACAATCATGATGCAGCTGAGGAGGCACCGAATGTCGATGTTGTAAAGTTCATGGAGTTACTGGAGAATGCAAAAACTCTATTATATCCTGGTTATGAGGATCATTCACCGTTGGAGGTGGTTACAAGACTGTTGAGCATCAAGTCCGATTTTAACATGTCACAAGAATGCTACAACCGACTGATGGAGTTGATTATAGAGATCTTGCCAGCGGGTGCTAAGTTACCTAAAGACTTGTACCGGTCTAAGAGGATGGTGAGATCGCTCTGGATGGGATACAAAAAAATTGATGCATGTCACAATAGGTACATGTTGTACTACAAAGATGACAATGATGAAAATATGTGCATATTTTGTGGTGATGATCGCTACAGGGCAACTGGTACAGGAAGCTCTGTCGGTGCAAGGAAGCCGACCGATTCGATGCACTACTTGCCTTTAACGTCGCGGTTACAGAGGTTGTTTATGGTGAAGAAGACTGCTGAAAATATGAGTTGGTATAGACGAGAACAAATTGAAGGAGTGTTGGACTCATCTGATGGAAAAGCATGAAAGCACTTCGATCGAGAGTATTCCAATTTTTCTTTGAATTCGTGTAATGTAAGATTGGGTATCTCCTCCGATGGTTTTACCCCATTCGGACTTTCGGGCTCTCAATATTCGTGTTAACCTGTGATCGTTACCCACACAACCTACCGCCTTGGATGTGCATGAAGACTCCAATTATGTTCGTAATCGTCATTATTATGGGTCCGAACAATCCAAAGAGGAACATCGATGTGTACTTGCAACCATTGATAAATGAGTTAAATCAGCTGTGGGAAGTAGGCTCCAACACGTACGATGAAGACAACACTTATGTAGACCATCAACGACTTTTCGGCTTATGATATGTTACCAAGATGGAGCATTCATGGTCGTCTCTCATGTCCGTGTTGTATGGATACCACTAAGGCTTTTCATTTAAAATACGGAGAAAACCTTGCTTCTTCGATTACCATCGACAATTTCTGCCGCCGGATCATCCGTTCCGGAGGAACATGAATGCATTTCATGCCGGTGTAATGGAGAAGGCAAATCCACCTCCAAGGTGGCCAGAAGACATGATATGGGAAGAGGTTAAAGATTTACCAAGTTCTATCGAAGAGCCTACTAAGGGGTACATGTGCGATGGATTTGGTCACACTCATAACTGGACGAAGAGAAGTATATTCTGGGATATGCCATATTGGAGCACCAATCTGATCAGACATAACCTTGAATACATGCATATCGAGAAGAATGTGTTTGACAACATAATTAATACTGTGATGGACGTAAAGGGAAAGACGAATGACAATCCTAAGTCTAGGTTAGACTTGGAAGAAATATGCAGACGCCCTACGTTGCATTTGATAGAGGAAGGGAATGGGAAGTATAAGAAGCCTAAGGCAATTTTCTCACTGGACAAGGAGGATAAAGGAAGACTTTGTAGGTGGATTCATGGACTAAAAATTTTAGACGGGTACACGTCGAATATGAGAAGATGCGTTGACCTGAAGGAGAACAAGCTGACGGGTATGAAGAGCCACAACTGTCACGTATTTATGGAGGATAATTTTAATTGCATTTCAGGAATTCTTACCGCAGGTAGTAGGATCCATTGACTGAGGTTAGCATATTCTTCAGGGATCTTTGTTCTATAAATTTGATCGTCGATTGTCTTGAAAAGCAAGAGAAGAACATTGCGTTAACACTGTGCAAACTTGAAAGAGTATTCCCCTTTGGATTCTTCGACTCTATGAAGCATTTGCCAATTCATCTTTCTTACGAGGCACATGTTGGTGGGCTTGTCGGTTATCAGTAGATGTACCCGTTTGAGCATCAACTGAACCACCTAAAGAAAAAGATATAAAATAAGGCACAGATCGAGGGTTCTATTTGTGAAGCCTATATTCTTTAGGAGATTACAAACTTTTTTTGATGTATTTTAAGCCGCATGTTGCTACTAATAGAACAAGAGTTCCTAGAAACGACGACGAATATCAGGAATCTAATAATGCAATACTGAAAGTATTCAATGCTTTCGGTAAGCCTTCGGGAAAAATGAATAAGAGATATTTGAATAATGATGAGCTAAGGGCTGCTCAGTTATATATATTACTCAACTACGATGAGGATGAAGAAGAGAAGCTAGATGGGTAAGTAATTAATACGTCAACATTTAAGTCATCTTAATGTAATAGTATACGCTAATATTGTTACATTAATCGGGCGATGTTTTATTGTTTTTCAGAAAACTTAATGATGTGGTGAGGTTGATGAGACCATACATAATAGATTAAGAAGTAGAACATAAAATGAGACTTAATTTCCCTTCTTCGTTGAGTGCAAATGTAAGAATCTTTTTGTGTATGCACTATACACAATAATTAACATAACGTTGAACTTAATATCGTTTTCTTGGTATTTAGGTCGATCATCCCCACACAACACTCGAGAATGAGTCTATTAGAACTCTAGCCAAGGGACCAATTTATGCCGTCAAATTTTGGCTAAGCTACTGTGTGAATGGGTTTAGGTTCAAATCAACAAAAGCCCCGATAAGAGACAGCTTCTTGGATCTCGATTCTACGAAAAATAGTTGTTTGTGTATCAGATCTTTGAGCTACAAAGATGTTGATCCAGGCAATAATTTTTATGGCGTCTTACAGAAGATTGTTGAGTTGACATATAATTATGGAACAGAGCCTGCTAAGATCGTGTTATTCAGGCATGATTGGTTCGATCCGATCCAAGATCAAGGATAGAAAATAGACAAGCATGGTCTTATGGATATAAACTACGGGCTTTGATATCAAGGCTATGAACTATTTGTCCTATCAAGTTGGGCCCAGCTCGTGCACTTTACAACTTATCCTAAACAGGAAACAACGAGGTCGAACTGGTAGGTAGTATGCAAGACGAAAGCTAAAAATACCTTTAACGTTAATGAAATAGCTTATCAGGAAGATGATCTACCTATTATAACAAATATTGTAGATATAGACTCAACGAAAGTTCCTCATTACACGTCTAAACGTGTGAAAGAGGTAGAATTATCCGAAGTGGAAGACAAAGTAGATGAAAGTAAAGATAAATATAAGGAGGAAGAGGAAGAGGAGGACGAGGAAAACAAAGAAGATGAATTTTCAAAAGATGATTGAAATAAAATAAAATCCATTTAGAACTCTAGCCATGTACTATATTTTTAATGTGGAATATAACATCTATTTTAACTGTATGGATGCATATATTTATATATGTTATAAATTATATTCTTTGTTTCCATCTATCTTAACTGTATGGATACTTTTATTTTTTGTTTATTTTATGACTGTGATATTTTATATATTTTTGTGATCTTTCGTACCTAGAAAATTCAACGGAGGGTTGGTCAGGGTCTGTCTATTTTTATGAACTGTTATAAGTCTTTGTATTTGTTTTATCATCATATATTATTATCAGGTATGACAGAACGACGAGTATCATACGAAGGTAGATCCTCTAGACGAAGTGCTCCTCCAATACCGACTACTGGTTCCGGATCCTCCTCGTGGAGTACTCCAGTGTACCGACCAGTCACATCTCCAACTTCGTCGATGGTCCATGACAGTACTCCTGGGACCAGCTGTTCTATGCCTGAGACTACTCCTCCGTCTTGCCTTCCTCCTACTGACGGCACCATGGAGACAGAGGAGCAGATGAAGGAGGTCGAGCCGACTCCGTCTGCGCACGATCAGAGCGATCCTCCATGCGCGCCTCCGGGTGAGACGATGATGGAGATTTGGTGGGACAGGCCTAGCAAGTAAGTTAAATAGTTAACATTTTCCAAATCATTATATCTATATATTCATAAATTTAATTATCATTATATAGATATTGTCCATCGACGGTACAGAGAGCAATGGGACATTTTTTAAGGCAGAACTATGGTGGGCCTTGGATAAACTACTCAGATGCTCCTGAAGATAGGAAGGCATTTTGGTTTGCCCACTTCAAGGTAAAAATATATTTACTTTTAATATCGATAATCATTTATGCATATTATGTAACTCGCTATTTTACTTCTTGTAGAAAACCTATTTCTATCCACCACACCGGGCTGAAAAAGATCGAGGAGCAGTTTTCTGCAGGCGCCGCCAAGCTGATCCGTGATGCGATCAACGACCAGAAGGTCCGTGATCATGACGGAGCTCCGATCCACAGTTGGATCACGCCTGAGTGGTCGACTGCGATAAAGGCGAGATTCGACGAACCCAAGTGTAAACACCCTGATTTTTCAGAATAATTTTAATATAATTTTCCCCAACTTTTCGGTATTTTCTGGATAAAAGAACCAAGGTAATTATGATTGAAAGATTTTTAAATGCTGTTAATTGGTGTTAAAATATTATGGAAATAATATTTTATGGTGTAAAATAGAAAACCAGACATAGGATAATTTTTGGTAAATTTATTGGACTCCGGAAACGTGTTTAAAGCCCTAAAAGCTATTGGATATTTAAACTAAACCAAACCTGACTGAACCAAACCTGACTGAACCAAACCAAATCGAACCGCTCTACTAAACCAACCCAGCTTAACGGGTCGGTCGGGTCGGATCCTTGAGACCCAAACCAAAACCCGAACCGACCAAACCCTAGCCGTCGGATTCACTGTAGCAGACTATATATACTCCTCGACTTCCGTGTCGACCCCGCCGCCAGACCTCTCTCTCCCTCTCATCTGATCTCGCCGCCGCCCTACGGACTCCCCGACGCAGTCGCCATCCCACGAGCGCCACCGGACACCCCTTCGCAGTCGGCTCTCCGACGAGCGACTCCCCTCGAGCCGCCCAGCCGACTTCCTTTTCTCCATCTCCTGCCCCATCGACGACTCCGGCCCCCTGCACCCCTCGACCCCGATGCTACTCCTCCGTCCCCGATCACCGCTGCCGCCGCGAGCTCCTCTCCTCCAGTCAACGCAGCCCTAGCGGAGGACACGGAGCCCTCGACCTGGACGCGAGCAGCAGGATCCCACAGCAGACACTGGACACAGGACGCAGGACACGAAGTAGACGACCAGGACACGAGAATTTAGACTTCTCGAAGCCCAGTTCAGGTAACGTTTCCTCTCACCTCGTAACTCCATTTTCGATTTCGTTTGTTACAACGCGCAGACTGTGTAACCCTCTCGATGCCCATGCAACCCGCTCGGTGCATCGCGTCCTGTGGTGATCGCAAACCGCGATCCAAAAACAGGAAAATTAATGCCATGTTTCACCCGGGAACTGAGTGTGCCCCGCCAAACGGGATGACTTGGTCGCACGCGGTCTTTACAGAAATATGCGCGTCGTTGATACGGACGTATGAGATTTCACAGAAGTTGATTTGGATATGCGTGCACACCGGAATCAACGCGTATCCGCCGACAACGTCCCGTATCCGTCCATTCTGGAATATGATGTAACTTTGTGTACACATGTCGGATCGAGACAAAACTTGCGCCATCGGACTCGTAGCAATACGCTGGTCCTGTGACCCAAGTTTGGTTCAATTCTGATAACGTTAACAAAATCGTGTATCATGGGCCCCACCGGCTCCACTTGACGGGCGATTTTGTGATCGGCTCATCGAAATCCAATTCTGGAAGTTCCGTTGGGTTCGTATCATCATTCCTGACTTGTAGACACTGAGTTTAAGGAATTTGGAGACCTTTGACCCTGAGATGCTTTTTGGTGCAAAGTGGCCCACATGTGGACCCCGCTTTGACCCAGAAATGTCATTTCTGCCCTTGTGTCCAAATTGGACTTAAGGACAGACATTTCTAGCGATTTGATATCTTCTGAGACTGTTGGTGATATTTATTACAACTTTTGGAGGAGTACCCACAGGATCCACTGATACAGGGACGATTGTTGGTATTCAAACCCCAGGCAAGTGTACCTTGCCAAATCTTGCAGTTCTTGTTACTTATTTCCTTGACTTATATATATATAAATGGTTGTGCATGCTTGACCTAGGACCGTGTGACTTACTTAGCGTCCGATTATTAGTCGGGTGCTAACACCGTACGCGGTGTTGTGTATTGTCATCTAGAGATGGACATTCGTGACACTTTATATTATCGTACTTGTCTTATCAAGTACACTATGACCCAGGACACTTGACACTATTCATGAGACAGGATCTTCCTGAGATATTTATGGTAATTCTGTATAGGATACAGGACTTGACAGAGATACTATATTCTTAGATACTTTATGACTGGTTGCATTAGCTATGATCCCGCTTGACATGGACATGAGACGTTATGGTCATGATATACGTGGTTATATTGGGTGGGGAGAGACACACAGGCTACAGACTGTTTTATATATACCTACTACTATTGTGAGGTCGTAGACTCTCGTAGCAGAGCTAGACACATTACCGGTTATTACCGCTACCGGCTCCCCGACACAGAGCTTGTAGTGGCTCAGCCTGAGTACTCGTGATGCTCTCATCTTGCATTTCATATAGATGGTTACATACTTACCCTATTTATTTTATTATTTGTTGCACTGTATTTATTTTGGCTTATATTTTTTCTGTACCTTGTTATGTCCCCTGAGGACCTGGGTCCGGATTATGTCCCCAGGATTTGCAGACGAGATCTATCCCGAGGTATACGGGACCGGAGCAGAAGCAGATACAGGAGCTGTACCGACACCCGAGGACGAGGTGTTAGCTGAAGACTTTTCCTGTGCATCTATGTTCCATGCTCAGTATTTACTTATTTCTGTCATTTATATTTTGGTCTGTTGAACCATTGTATCATATATTTATCGGGTTGTTCCTCGAAGCACTTTGTTGAGACTGGTTAATGATTTACATTCCTTATATTTTGTGGATCATATTTTATATCTTGTGTGGATGAGATTAGTTGTGCCCTGTTGTCGTAGACTTGTTTTTACAGCTTAAGTACGCCCTGATGGATCCATTAAATTGGGTTTGTCCATCAGTGTGTGCTGCTGGCCATTGCCACGTGTTTGGTCCCATGGTATTTTGGGACTGGGACGTGACATGGTTTTTGTGGTGGCCCATGCAGATCTACGACTAAATTGTTCGGTTTCAACTTAGGGACCGAACAAGCCTGCCCTAAGGATAGGATAAGTGATAGGATCTCATTCATTGTTTGAACCATTTTTGAACTCTATATCGAACTCGAATTTGTTACTTGATTTACATCCTGTGTTGATTCCTCTGAGTGTTCTTATAGTTTATCTTTTGGTTGCAGAGTAATGGATCCCAGGAACGGAGATAAGATTTTCTTGGATACGCCACACGACACTGTGGTTACTTATATAGACGGAGTGACACCAGGAAACGGAGGACCAACATCGCAGAGTGATCAAACCGGTCAGCCTAATCCACGATTCCGGCGAGATGACATCCCACATCCACCACAGTTCACTCCACAGATGCCAGTTTTCCCGCCAGGACAAGCCATGGACGGGCAACAGATATTCCAGATGATGTATGCCATGATGCAAGCCCAGCAGCAGATTCAGCAAGAGGCCCATCGTCAGAAGGAAGATTATATGAGAACCAGCCTGGTATCCGCATTGGAGCAGGCAAATCCACCAGCGAGGCGATCAACGACGAGATCTATCACCAATTTTTGTCAGCTTAAGCCTCGTACCTTTTCTAGTAAAGAGGGGCCAACAGAAGTTCATGAATGGCTCACGAACATACAGCACCAGTTGGAAGCAGCTGAACTTTCGAGGAAGAAATGGATGACTACGATAAGGATGCAGTTGACTGAAAATGCACATCATTGGTGGTTAGCAAAAGAGAGGAGGCTCGGACAGGACCGAGTCACTTGGGAAGAGTTCTCCAGACTCTTCCGAGAGATGTATATTCCAGCAGTAGCACGGTCGGAGCTCAGAGACAAGTTCAACCGCCTTATCCAAGGCAATATGACAGTGGAAGAATACAACACAGAATTTATTCGCCTAAGTTGCTTCGCCCCAACTTTGATCTCGACAGAGGAAGAGAAAGCTGAGAAGTTCTTCGACGGACTGAAGTTCAAGCTCCAGAGATTGATTGGATCGGTCGCACCTACATCATATACCGACGTCCTTGCAGCAGCATGACGCATAGAGCGCGTCGCTAGAAGGGAGTCAAATCTGAAGAGGCCAATCACTTCAGCACCATCCAGGTCAGCACAGGGGGATTCTGCAAAACGATCCCAGAGGAGTATGCCAGATAGAGCAGCACACAGGGCCATATCTCTTCCTACTTGTCACTACTGCGACAAGGTAGGACACATTGAGAGAGAGTGCAGGCATAAGTTGGGACTATGTCTGAGCTGCGGATCCAACCAGCATCTATCCAGGGACTGTTCTGAACGCAGAGACGAAGTACCGAGACTAGCTTTATCTGCACCATGACCAGCTTATCCAGCAGAAGGAGCACTGCAGACAGGAGTTGGAGGAATCAGACCACCAGCTCCAGGAGGATACCAGCAGAGACCACCACTGGCACCACTGGCAGCCCTATTTCAGCAGGCTCAGCAGCAGAGAGGTCCAGCTCAGGGACGAGGCCAGGCATTCACATTGGCTGTTGAGGAGGAAGCTATTGCAGGCGAGGTTATCGCAAGTACTATTCTAGTAGCTTCATTACCAGCTGTAGCTTTATTTGATTTTGGAGCATCACATTCATTTATAGCAGCTAGCTTTGTAGCCACCCATAGAGTAACTACCGTACCCCTTCCAAAGATGAAGAGAATTCTTACGGGAGGTAGAATTATTCCGGTTAGTGACGTCTGTAGATCATGTTCTGTAGTAATCTGTGGAAGAGAGATGCGCGCTCAATTTCTGATCTTTTTCATGCTGGATTATGATGTTATACTTGGTATGGACTGGTTAAGTCAGTACCATGCGACTCTTGATTGCCAACTTGGACGGGTTATATTTAGACCGCCTGGACATCCAGAATTTGAGTTTCTTCGGGGAGCAGTAGAGCAAGGAGTTCAGCCTACTCTTAGGGTACTATCTGTAGAAGGGGAGACAGGTTACCCAAGAGTCATATCTGAGTTTGTGGATGTATTTCCTGATGATCTTCCAGGTTTATCGCCCGATCGGGAAATAGAATTCACAATAGACTTAACCCCAGGAGCAGAGCCTATCACTTCATCAGTATATCGGCTAGCACCTAAGAAGTTAGTAGAGTTGAAGGAACAGGTTGATGATCTTCTGGAGAAGGGTCTTATCCGGCCTAGTGTTTCACCTTGGGGAGCACCCATATTATTTATACCCAAGAAGGATGGGACAGTACGGTTGTGCATTGACTACAGGGCACTGAATGCTGTGACCATCAAGAACAGGTATCCCTTACCACGCATTGATGATCTATTTGATCAATTGAGTGGGGCTAGGGTATTCTCAAAGATTGACCTTAGATCCGGCTATCATCAGATCAAAGTAAGGAAGGAAGACATACCGAAGACAGCTTTCAGGACCAAGTATGGACATTATGAGTTCTTGGTAATGTCGTTTGGTTTAACCAACGCGCCAGCAGTGTTTATGAGTTTGATGAACAGAGTCTTTCATCAGTTCTTGGATAAATTTTTGGTTGTATTCATTGATGACATTCTAATATATTTCAAGAGCCATGAAGAGCACGAGGAGCATCTCAGAATCGTGTTAGAGACCTTGAGATAGGAGAAATTATATGCCAAACTCAGTAAGTATGAGTTTTGTATGGATAAAGTGCCTTTCTTGGGACATATTATATCAGGAGAAGGACTTTCAGTTGATCCAGAGAAAGTTGTGGCAATAGAGACTTGGCCTACACCCACATCAGTTGCAGAGGTGAGAAGTTTTCTCGGACTTGCGGGATATTACCGAAGGTTTGTAGAAAATTTCTTGAGGATCGCAGAGCCGATGATGAAGTTGACACGTAAAGACCAGGAGTTTATATGGACAGAAGACTGTCAGAAGGCTTTTGAAGAATTGAAGAGAAGATTAACAACAGCACCTGTCTTGACTCTTCCTTCAGGGTCAGGAGGTTTTATTGTTTACAGTGATGCATCAGGTAGTGGACTAGGATGTGTTTTGATGCAACATGGCAAAGTCATTGCTTATGCATCAAGACAGTTGAAGGTTCACGAGAAGAACTACACAACACACGATCTGGAGCTAGCAGCAGTTATATTTGCACTGAAGATTTGGAGGCACTATCTCTATGGTGAGAAGGTAGACATCTTTACAGATCACAAGAGTCTAAAGTATGTATATACTCAGAAGGAGCTTGACATGAGGCAGAGACGTTGGCTTAAATTGATGGTAGATTTTGATATAGATCTGCAGTATCATCCTGGAAAGGCAAATGTCATAGCAGACGCTCTCAGCAGGAAGCCTACGGCTTATTTCTTGACGATGCAGCCCAAGTTATTGAGAGATCTATAGGAGCTTCAGATAGAGGTTGTTTTACCAGGACAGAGTGGCATGCTAGCTAATCTTGAAGTCAAGTCGTCATTTGTGGAAAGAATTAAAGAGGCATTGCCCACCGATGCTAGATTTCGAAGACTCAAAGAGAGGACAGAAGCCGGTATGCAGACAGGACTTCGCATACATGAAGACGGGACATTAAGGTTCGGGAATCGCCTGTATGTTCCAAATGAAGAATTGAGACAGGAGTTAATGACTGAAGCACATAGTTCTATGTACTCTATTCACCCAGGAGGAACCAAGATGTACCGAGACTTGAGACAGTATTATTGGTGGTATGGAATGAAAAAGGAGATTGCAAGATTTGTGGCTAAATATTTGGTCTGTCAGCAAGTAAAGGCCGAGCATCAGAGGACTGCAGGTATGTTACAGCCGCTTCCTATACCAGAATGGAAGTGGGAACATATCACGATGGATTTTTTCACAGGATTTCCAAAGAGCCCCAGCGGAAGAGATGCGGTATGGGTTATTGTGGATCGACTCACTAAATCGGCACATTTCTTGCCATTTAGAGTTGGACAGTCTATAGAGGTACTAGCCGACATGTATATGCGATAAATCATAAGATTATATGGAGTACCGGTTAGTATTGTATCGGATCGAGATTCGAGATTTATATCTCATTTTTGGTGAAGCATGCAAGAGAGTCTGGGCACCAGACTCAAATTCAGCACAGCTTACCATCCCCAGACAGATGGCCAATCAGAGCACACAATTCAGATCTTGGAGGATATGTTGTGATTGTGTATGCTAGACTTTGGAGGATCTTGGGAGGATCATTTGCACTTAGTGGAGTTCTCCTATAACAACAGTTATCAGGTCAGCATTCAGATGGCACCATTCGAGGCATTATACGGAAGGAAGTGCAGATCGCCAATATGTTGGAGTGACGTTGGAGAACGTCAAATACTGGGTTCAGAATTGGTAACGCAGACAATGGAGAAGGTAACACAGATTCAGAATCATCTTCGAGCAGCCCAGGACAGACAGAAGCATTGGGCTGATACGCACAGACGTCCCCTAGAGTTTAAAGAAGGAGAGCACGTATTTTTGAGGATTTTGCCCACTCGAGGTATCATTCGATTTGGGAGCAGAGGCAAGTTGAGCCCAAGGTATATTGGGCCGTTTGATATTCTAGAGCGCATTGGTGAGGTGGCTTATCGTCTTGCATTACCTCCATCCTTAGAGGGAGTGTATGACGTATTCCACGTCTCACAGCTGAGAAGGTACGTGACCAACCCAAGTCACATAGTCGATCATTCAGAGATCGCAGTGGGCCCTAGCTTGAGATATAAAGAACAACCAGTTGGCATACTCGACATCAGTGAGAAGATATTACGAGGACAGACAATCAGACTGGTTCGGGTAGCTTGGAAATATTATTCTCCTGGCGAATCGACTTAGGAACGAGAGGATAGTATGCGCCAGCGTTATCCTCACTTATTCGTGGATACAGTTACAACCTAAACATTCTTGTAATTTTCATAGTTCTTTCTTTAGTAGTTATTCTTTGATTGCGAGGACGCAATCCTCTTAAGGGGTAGATTATAAATACCCTGATTTTTCAGAATAATTTTAATATAATTTTTCCCAACTTTTCTGTATTTTATGGATAAAAGAACCAAGGTAATTGTGATTGAAAATTTTTTAAACATTGTTAATTGGTGTTAAAATATTATGGGAATAATATTTTATGGTGTAAAATAGAAAATTGGACATAGGGTAATTTTTGGTAAATTTATTGGACTCCGAAAATGCGTTTAAAGCCCAAAAAGCTATTGGATATTTAAACTGAACCAAACCTGACTGAACCAAACCAAACCGAACCGCTCCACTAAACCAACCCAGCTTAACGGGTCGGTCGGGTCGGATCCTTGAGACCCAAACCCAAACCCGAACCGACCAAACCCTAGCCGCCGGATTCACTAAAGCAGACTACATATACTCCTCGACTTCCGTGTCGACCCCACCGCCAGACCTCTCTCTCCCTCTCATCTGATCTCGCCGCCGCCCTACGGACTCCCCGACGCAGTCGCCATTCCACGAGCGCCACCGGACACCCCTACGCAGTCGGCTCTCCGACGAGCGACTCCCCTCGAGCCGCCCAGCTGACTTCCCTTTCTCTGTCTCCCGCCCCGTCGAGACTTCGGCCCCCTGCACCCCTCGACCCAGACGCTACTCCTCCGTCCCCGATCACCGCTCCACCCACAGCAGCCCCAAGCCGCTGTCGACCTCGCCGCTGCCGCCGCGAGCTCCTCTCCGCCGGTCGACGCAGCCCTAGCGGAGGATACGGAGCCCTCGACCTGGACGCGAGCAGCAGGATCCCACAGCAGACACCGGACACAGGACACGAAGTAGACGACCAGGACACGAGCAGGATACGAGAATTCAGACTTCTCGGAGCCCAGTTCAGGTAACGTTTTCTCTCACCTCGTAACTATATTTTCGATTTCGTCTGTTGCGACGCGTAGACTGTGTAACCCTCTCGATGCCCGTGTAACCCGCTCGGTGTATCGTGTCCTGTGGTGATCGCAAACCGCAATCCAAAAACAGGAAAGTCAACGCCCTGTTTTACCCCAGAACTGAGTGTGCCCCGCCAAACGGGACGACTTGGTCGCACGCGGTCTTTACCGAAACGTGTGCGTTGTTGATACGGACGTGTGGAATTTTGCAGAAATTGATTTGGATGTGCGTGCACACCGGAATCAACGTGTATCCGTCGACAACGCCCCGTATCCGTCTATTCTGAAATACGCTGTAACTTTGTGTACACACGTTGGATCGAGACAAAACTTGTGCTATCAGACTCATAGCAATACGTTGGTCCTGTGAACCAAGTTTGGTTCGATTCTGAGAACGTTGACAAAATCGTGTATCATGGGCCCCACCGGCTCCACTTGACGGGCGATTTTGTGATCGGCTCATCGGAATCCAATTCTGGAAGTTCCATTGGGTTTGTATCATCGTTCCTGACTTGTAGACACTGAGTTTGAGGAATTTGGAGACCTTTGACCCTGACACGCTTTTCGGTGCAAAGTGGCCCACATGTGGACCCCGCTTTGACCCAGAAATGTTATTTCTGCCCTTGTGTCCAAATTGGACTTAAGGACAGGCGTTTCTAGCGATTTGATATCTTCTGAGACTGTTGGTGATGTTTATTATAGCTTTTGGAGGAGTACCCACAGGATCCACTGATACAGGGACGACTGTTGGTATTCAAACCCCAGGCAAGTGTACCTTGCCAAATCTTGCAGTTCTTGTTACTTATTTCCTTGACTTATATATATATAAATGGTTGTGCATGCTTGACCTAGGACCGTGTAACTTACTTAGCGTCTGATTATTAGTCGGGTGCCAACACCGTACGCGGTATTGTGTATTGTCATCTAGAGATGGACATTCGTGACACTTTATATTCTCGTACTTGTCTTATCAAGTACACTATGACCCAGGACACTTGACACTATTCATGAGACAGGATCTTCCTGAGATATTCATGGTGATTCTGTATAGGATACAAGACTTGATAGAGATACTATATTCTTAGATACTTTATGACTGGTTGCATTAGCTATGATCCCACTTAACATAGACATGAGACGTTATGGTCATGATATGTGTGGTTATATTGGGTGGGGAGAGACACACAGGCTACAGGCTGTTCTATATATATCTACTACTATTGTGAGGTCGTAGACTCTCGTAGCAGAGCTAGACACATTATCGATTATTACCGCTATCGGCTCCCCGATACAGAGCTTGTAGTGGCTCAGCTTGAGTACTCGTGATGCTCTCATCTTGCATTTCACATAGATGGTTACATACTTACCCTATTTATTTCATTATTTGCTGTACTGCATTTATTTTGGCTTGTATTTTTTCTGTACCTTGTTATGTCCCCTAAGGACCTGGATCCGGATTATGTCTCCAGGATTTGCAGACGAGATCTATCCCGAGGTATACGGGACCGGAGCAGAAGCAGATACAGGAGCTGTACCGACACCCGAGGACGAGGTGTTAGCTGAAGACTTTTCCTGAGCATCTATGTTCCATGCTCAGTATTTACTTATTTCTGTTATTTATATTTTGGTCTGTTGAACCATTGTATCAGATATTTATCGGGTTGTTCCCCGAAGCACTTTGTTGAGACTGGTTGATGATTTACATTCCTTATATTCTGTGGATCATATTTTATATCTTGTGTAGATGATATTAGTTGTGCCCTGTTATCGTAGACTTGTTTTTACAGCTTAAGTACGCCCTGATGGATCCATTAAATTGGGTTTGTCCATCAGTGTGTGCTGCTGGCCATTGCCACGTGTCTGGTCCCACGGTATTTTGGGACTGGGGCGTGACACCAAGTACAAGAAACGGTTGGAGAAGGCAAAGACAGCTAGGTCGAAGGCAGAAAAGTGGTATGGTGGCTCGATTTCCAAGACAAAATATTTCTTTCGTCTGGTATGTAAATATATATTATTTTAATATAAG